>OZ019959.1:359644-656459 GCA_963970385.1 Theonella swinhoei
GAGAGACAGTCCCAGTTCACCCTCTGGGGTTTTAAATCTGTGTTAATTTGTTAACCTTACATATGCATTTACAGGTATTGTTGTCGAGAGTTTATATAAATTATTGTTAATATTTACATACTCAGTGGATTATGCTAACAAATATCTGCTTGGTCGACAGGAAAGCTGCTTTTTTAAGGCGTCATTAGTGAACATTACTGCTACATGGGAGTGTGGTCAAGTGGGGTTAAGTAAATGTCTTACTTGGCATGTGTTAATTTAGTGATCTTAGCAAGGGTTGTCATTTTTGCTAAAGTAAGTACTTGCAAATTATTACAAGTATAGTCACATAAAGTCATCATGTTCATTAAAATTAATGCAATGTATTCAAAATCTAAATGTGCACAATTCACAGTAACATTGTCTGTTCAATTTCATTTGAAAATTAAAAACTATATTGCAGCAAAAGTGAAAAGGCTTTAACTATGCATAAATCACGGAACGAAACAGCAGGTCTCTTCGGAGGTGACCTCCACAGAGAGGGTCATTGTATCTTTGAGGAGTTTGAGGCGACGTGTGTTGTAGCCGCTACTGTTGAATGGGGCGCAGAAACAGAATAAGTTCCAGAAGAAGGAGAGAGGGATGCATGCTGGGATGAGACCAGTTGAGAAGGAGCGGGCAGATGCAGTTGTGATGGAGGAATCTGCAATAGGGCAAGGGGCAAAGGTATTCAATAGAGATATATCTTTGTAGCCTGAACATACCACCCTCTGAAATAAGGACACCTCTTAAAAGGGACACACATCGCCTGCACATACCATCCTCTGCAAATACCTGGGCCAGGTCGGAATTGAGAATGGTTGGAAATGTTGCTCTAGTCGTAGGTCCACTGTCTCCACTGTCAATTACAGGGAGTTGCACAAATTAACTAAATGCAATAGTACAGCTTGCCTCGTCTACACTTGCTGATATCTGCCATTCTTGTTTATAGAGATGGAGTCTCTTTACTCCTGGTAGCCAGATGGCCGGCCTCAGAAACGCCTGAATCGGAGCCTGACACTCGGCAAAACAGCAACCAGCCATCTATCAATACTGCAATACAAATTGGATTAGAGCTTCTTGTCAACCTGCAACTCTTGCTCTCTAGGGTAGAGCAATACCCGTCACAAATTATATCCCAGAGCCACGAAGTCACTGGAAGCGGAGATGCCTACTAGCGGATTCGAGAGGCTCCTAACAGCTACCTTCTGCCTTTGACCGCACCAACTACACGCTCAAGACAATCACATCTTCGAAGGATGTCAAACTGGATGACGCAATGTCCAACATGGCAAGGAGCAATGGAGAGACAGTCCCAGTTCACCCTCTGGGTTTTTCAATCTGTGCTAATTTGTTAACCTTACATATGCATTTACAGGTATTGTTGTCGAGAGTTTGTGTAAATTATCATGAAGATTTATATATTCAGTGGATTATGCTAATAAATATCTGCTTGGTCGACAGGAAAGCTGCTTTTTTAAGGTGTCATTAGTGGAGTGTAGTAACATTACTGCTACATGGGAGTGTGGTCAAGTGGGGTTAAGTAAATGTCTTACTTTTAATTGCATGTGTTAATTTAGTGATGTTAGCAAGGGTAGTCATTTTTTCTAAAATAAATATAGTCACAGAAAATGATCGTGTTCAATGTACTCAAAATCTAAATAATTATGCACAATTTAAAGTAACATTGTTGAATTTCATTTGAAAAACCATTGCAGCAAAGTGAAAAAGGTTTCAAATATGCATAAATCATGCTACTCCACAACAGTTCTCCTCGGAGGTGACCTCCACAGAGAGGGTCATTGTATCTTTGAGAAGTTTGAGGCGACGTATGTTGTAGCCCCAACTGTTGAATGGGGCCCAGAAGAAGAGTACGTTCCAGAGGAAGGAGAGAGGGATGCACACTGGGATGAGACCAGTTGAGAAGGAGCGGGCAGATGCAGTTGTGATGGAGGAATCTGCAATAGGACAAGGGACACAGATATTCAATAGAAACATATCTCTGTGTCCTCCCAGTTCTAGTGAAGCCTGCATATACCGACCATTTGAAATAAGGACACCTCTTTAAAACTTGAAGGGACACATCACCTGCATATACCACCCTCTGCAATACCTGAGCCAGGTTGGAATTGAACCTCCACAACATCCAACCAGTTACAGCCAGCAGTGAAAGCAAACAGCTGGATAAAGTGAGTTTCTCTGTCCACTTTGCGTATCTGAAGATGTTCTTTCTTGCTCAGTGACTCTGCTGCTGACTGAAAGGCATTCATACACTGCAGGACAGTAGGAGAGGGAGGTGAAGTGGTAGGAAGAGAATGGTTGGAAATGTTGCTCTAGTCGTAGGTCCACTGTCTCCACTGTCAATTACAGGTATTTGCACAAATTAACTAAATGCAATAGTACAGCTTGCCTCGTCTACACTTGCTGATATCTGCCATTTTTGTTTGTAGAGATGGAGTCTCTTTACTCCTGGAAGCCAGATGGCCGGCCTCAGAAACGCCTGAATCGGAGCCTGACACTCGGCAAGACAGCAACCAGCCATCTATCAATACTGCAATACAAATTGCTTCTTTTCAACCTGCAACAACTCTGGGGTAGAGAGCAATACGCAACACAAATATGTGAAAACAAAACGGTAGTCGGTCTAATGCTGCGCATGACGCGTTGCAAGCAAGTGAAGGGGTGGGGCTGGATTGAGGCGACTGGACTGTGTGCGCATGCGCAGTGAAATACGTAATTAGGCAGACAGCAATAGTCGCTCTCACACAATGGTCATACTCTATGTAAGGAAGGAACACATAAGCCTACATGTCTATACGTTGTCAACAGAAGCCATAGCCCACTTTATTCAGCATGTGAGTGTGGTTAAGTGGTTAGATATCAGGAGTATGTGTGCACTCAAAAATATTATTAGTCAACAATTTGAAGATAAAAAAGATTCATCTATATGTATATTATCATGCGACTCCACAACAGTCCTTCTCGGAGGTGACCTCCACCGAGAGGGTCATTGTATCCTTGAGGAGTTTGAGGCGACGTGTGTTGTAGCCATTCCCAGTGAACGGGGCCCAGAAGAAGAGTACGTTCCAGAGGAAGGAAAGAGGGATGCACGCTGGGAAGACACCAGTTGAGAAGGAGCGGGCAGATGCAGTTGTGGTGGAGGAATCTGCAATGGGGCAAAGGACACAGTTACGTATCTTCGTGTTCTCTCAACTCCATTGAACTCCCTTGAAATGAGGACACCTCTCTAATACACCTTTAGCACTGGCGTAAGAAGCAGGGGACTAAGGGGGTCTGTAGCCCCCCCCCCCCATGTTTATGGAAAAGACCACACACCCCAGTTATTGGGTCCATTTTAAGTACAATTCCTCTTGTCTCAGAATTGATTTCAGAGCATACAACAATGTCCTGGGGGAGCATGCCCCCAGACCCCCCTAGCCTGAGTAGGTACATGTAGGTTGGGCCACCACAAGGTCAGCCCCTCCATCCAAAAGCCCCTGTTTAGGTCCCAACTCCATTGAAGCCTGTACATACCACCCTCTGAAATGAGGACACCTCTCTAATAGGGACACATCTTCAGGTCCCAACTCCATTGAAGCCTGTACATACCACCCTCTGAAATGAGGACACCTCTCTAATAGGGACACATCTTCAGGTCCCAACTCCATTGAAGCCTGTACATACCACCCTCTGAAATGAGGACACCTCTCTAATAGGGACACATCTTTAGGTCCCAACTCCATTGAAGCCTGTACATACCACCCTCTGGATGAGGACACCTCTCTAACAGGGACACATCTTCAGGTCCCAACTCCATTGAAGCCTGTACATACCACCCTCTGAAATGAGGACACCTCTCTAATAGGGACACATCTTCAGGTCCCAACTCCATTGAAGCCTGTACATACCACCCTCTGAAATGAGGACACCTCTCTAATAGGGACACATCTTCAGGTCCCAACTCCATGAAGCCTGTACATACCACCCTCTGAAATGAGGGCACCTCTCTAATAGGGACACATCTTCAGAAACCGGTACATACCACCCTCTGAAATGAGGGCACCTCTCTAATAGAGACACATCTTCAGAAACCGGTACATACCACCCTCTGAAATGAGGGCACCTCTCTAATAGGGACACATCTTCAGAAACCGGTACATACCACCCTCTGAAATGAGGGCACCTCTCTAATTAAACATGTACCTGAGCCAGCAGGTCGGAATCGAACCTCCACAACATCCAACCAGTTACAGCCAGGAGTGAAAGCAAACAGCTGGATAAAGTGAGTCTCTCTGTCCACTTTGCGTATCTGAAGATGTTCTTCCTCGCTCAGTGACTCTGCTGCTGACTGAAAGGCATTCATACACTGCAGGACAGTAGGTCACAGCAGGAAAGGGCGTAGGAGGGGAGAGAATGGTTGGAAATGTTGGTTTAGTCATGTTTAGATACACAATCACAGGAGCTTCACCAAATTAAACTAATGCAATATATATTACAGCTTGCCTCGTCTACACTTGCTGATATCTGCCATTCTTGTTCATAGAGATGGAGTCTCTTTACTCCTGGAAGCCAGATGGCCGGCCTCAGGAACGCCTGAATCGGAGCCTGACACTCGGCAAAACAGCAACCAGCCATCTATCAAACCAGAAACAAACAACTTTTGGATTCTGGTCACTGCGTAAAAATACTCAAGCTCTCTGCAATAAGCCCCCATTTCCGCAAAAATGTACATTTTCGGGGTGCCAGCGTGACGTATCGGATCACACAAACGGAAGCACGCTCAGGAGGAACCCAAGTGTAGTAAACAATGCAAAATGGCGCTAGAAGCTTACCTGCCTCTCTGGCTCGCTTTTGGTGTTAAGCAGCGTCAACCTCTCAGAAGACAGGCGCCGTTTCTCTACTCCCTTCCTCCGCTCTACCTCCATTTGTTTTTCGTCCCGCGCATGCGCAAACGGGACAATAATTATGCATGAGAGACACTACTCTATAACAATAGTCATTGTAAGACCGAGGGCATTATTGATCACCATTTTACTTCTCTCTTTATTACCTGCAAGAATGATGTCAAAAACAAGACTTTGTTTACAACACAGGTCCTCCATTTTTGTGTCAATATTTTCTAAACCATGTCCCAAACAATCAAATAGATATAATCTCACCTACTGCTTCTTTGGTTTATTCGCCTCCCTCTCCCTCTCCCTCTCCTTTTCTCTCTCCCTCTCCCCCTCCGTCTCCCTCTCCCCCTCCCTCTCCCTCTCCCTTTCCCTCTCCCTCTCCTCCCTCTCCCTCTCCCTCTCCCTCTCCCTCTCCCTCTCCCTCTCCTTCCTCTGGCACATCTCCAATGAATGTCTGAATGGCCTCTTGGGCCTGGTCTGTTGTGCTGCTACCATGTACTGCATTAGCTAAGACTGACTTCCCAAACAGAGCACGAATACTGCAGAAGAAGCAACCACATGAATATCATTACAGTAAAACCACAATGATTCAGGTACGGATCCTCACGAGTTGGGATTCTGCTGTTTTGCTTCTTCAGGATCTGGTGGTCCCATGAGAGCCCTCCAGCCTGACACAGCATCCTCTCGAGACAGCACCATAAAGAGAGAGGGACCACTACACAGAGGAAATTGATACACATACAGTGCCCCCTTCATTAGAACCCTGATTAAAGGGATTAACCCCACAGTGCTATTTATTGCCATTAGTTATGACACAAAACCTAACACTTACAGGCCATCTGTTTTACTAGAGTTACAGCTAACCAATTACAGTCCCTTCACTATATGCATATATAGCATTTATATTTTGTGTGTAGTGATTTTATGGGTAAAGGGATTTTTCACTATTATTTTTACTGGTTACAAAT
This sequence comes from Theonella swinhoei, assembly GCA_963970385.1. Classification (NCBI taxonomy): domain Eukaryota; kingdom Metazoa; phylum Porifera; class Demospongiae; order Tetractinellida; family Theonellidae; genus Theonella; species Theonella swinhoei. Next base: position 365,526 of record OZ019959.1, read on the forward strand.
ACACATTAAAGTGAAAGAAGCCTCCCAGTGAGTAGACTCCTGTAATTGCCATGCATCAATACAGGCTATTACTTAGCATCAGCACTGAGTGACCCCTTATTAGATTAACCCTATACTCACTGGATGTTCCCTTGTTAGATTAACCTTATACTCACTTGGTTATATTAACCCTATACTCACTTGCTCATGAGTCCAGTTAGATCATTGAAAAAATCCTTCCCCTTGTGTTCAGAGTAGAGTTGCTCCGCCATTTCTTGTGTGAGGGTTAGCTCCTTGCTGAGCGAGATCTTGAAGCCAGCCTCTTTAATTTTCTGAGTTATATTGTCTTTTTCATCCATTGCACTGGGTTTGATGACAGCGAAGGCCTTTTCCTTGGGGAAGAAGTACTCTATCTCCTTCTGAGCCTCATCTTGAGTGACAGAGCCATGGAGAGGATTGTAGGCACTCTCTTCTTCAGTGAACTGCACTCTTAAACTGATAAAAGTGTTATAGGAGACTCATGAAGCCTCTACAGTCAATATAGCTATACCAGTTTGGGTCTTGTTCCCTTGCTACATCCAGTTCAGTGGGACCTAGAAGTCCTCTCCATTCGCTCACAGCTTCCTCTCTTGCCAGACACAAGGCTAGCATGGGACCACTGTGTGTAGTGTGTGTGTGTGTGTGTGTGTGTGTGTGTGTGTGTGTGTGTGTGTGTGTGTGTGTGTGTGTGTGTGTGTGTGTGTGTGTGTGTGTGTGTGTGTGTGTGTGTGTGTGTGTGTGTGTGTGTGTGTGTGTGTGTGTGTGTGTGTGTGTGTGTGTGTGTGTGTGTGTGTGTGTGTGTGTGTGTGTGTGTGTGTGTGTGTGTGTGTGTGTGTGTGTGTGTGTGTGTGTGTGTGTGTGTGTGTGTGTGTGTGTGTGTGTGTGTGTGTGTGTGTGTGTGTGTGTGTGTGTGTGTGTGTGTGTGTGTGTGTGTGTGTGTGTGTGTGTGTGTGTGTGTGTGTGTGTGTGTGTGTGTGTGTGTGTGTGTGTGTGTGTGTGTGTGTGTGTGTGTGTGTGTGTGTGTGTGTGTGTGTGTGTGTGTGTGTGTGTGTGTGTGTGAGTCAGGTAACAATTGCATATTGTACACCCTTTTCACCTTGACATTGTATTGCAGAGTGAGTCAAAGTATTCTTTATCTTCGTGCTCCTTGTAAAACTCTGCTGTCTGTTCTTTGGTCAATGTCAGCTCTTTCTGCATGGCAATCTCAAAACCAGCCTCCTGTATCTTTTCCAAAACCTCATCTGTTGTGTGTGTGAGAGAAGAGAGAGATAAAACTATACACCTAAAGTGCAGTCTTCTACCTCTGTGAGTTGCAAGGCAATCGGGTCTGATGAGAGCCAGTGTTCGCTGTATCGGTGGTTCTGTACCAGGAACCCAAGGGATCTTCAGTCGTGGGAAGAAGAAGGCCAGTTCTCTAGCTGCTGTTTCGTGACTGTCACTCCCGTGGACTGCATTCTCTCTTGCACTGGTACCAAACTTGGCACGAAGGCTGCGATAGTGTTTGAAGGAAAGAGAATATGGCTCTGGTAGTCCAGGTTAGTAAGAAACAATCAGGACACCACACTATTCAGGACACTGTTGTGCGGATGTCCTGATTACTGTACCTCTCAGGGGAGTCCTCCTTTGCCAGGTCAACATCAGTAGGTCCCATTAACTGCCTTACTTCCTCCACCACGCCCTCACCAGTGTCTCCTCTGGTCACCACTACTGTCATGCAAGGGCCACTGAAGTGTCAGACCATAACCACAATTACTAATACTTGAATGAACACCATCCTATATTATTTGACAATTTTCACCTGGTCATGAACTCCACAAGCTCCATGAAGTAGTCCTGAAGGACAGAGATTGTGAAGTAATCATAAAATGTGTAGAGAGAATTACAGACTTACAGCTCCCTCGTGCTGTTTATAAAATTCGGCTGCTTCCTCTTGTGTGAGTTGTCTTTCTTCAGTTGCTAGTATATCTAGTCCTTGGCTGGTCAGCTATCAATACAGGATGCAGGTTCATATTGTAGTCTGTTGGATTACAAAGTAGCTCACTTGTTCAATGATTTCATCCACTTTACCATCCCTTACGGCGTCTGGCTTAATGATCATCACTGTCACCTCTTTCTTGGTTGGTACTGCAGGAAAGATTTCACCCTATGGGGAGGAGTGTCATCTACTGGAGAGGTCTTATACCTATTTCTGGTTCCGGTTCCGGTTCAGGTGGAATGTCTTCTTCCAGTACTGGTTCCTCTGCATTCAGACCTTCATCCACTATCTGTAGGTTCATTCAGAGGAGAATATTTAGTGAGGCATAGTAGAAAAGGCTAGAGCCCGCCAATATTCCAGTCAATGAGGCTACAGGTAAGCGTCTGTGGGAGCATGGCCCATGTGTAGTTAGCCCCCCTTCTCCTAAAATATTGCGGAACACAGCCCCCCCCCCAAACTCCATTAGTGTCTGGATAATAAGAGGGGTTCCACCATAATGACTATTCTGAGGGTGTATACCATTTTTCTCTCGGCTTTTCCCTCTAACACTTGGTGTTCGTGATTCAGCTGTTCCTTGATCGACTTCTCCAGCTGAGGCCCAAGGGAGCCACGCACAACCTCCACCAGATTCCCACCCTGGACATATGAGCATCACACATGATGAAATTTGAACCCTCAAATGCGATGGTTATATCTACAATACAACTTGGGACACAGCCACCCTTTCAGAGAACATTATTCAGGGAGTCCCTTATGGTAAGTAAAACTCACGGCAAAGAACAAGAACGTTGGCTCTGATTGTTCTCTGTACGGCTCAAGGGAGTTGATGTTGTCTGATTTAGCAATGGCAAAACGAAGCAGGTCATCTCCTAGTTCATTTTTTATCCGACGTAAGAGTGACAGTACTGCCTTGCAGGGCCCACACCATGCAGAATAGACATCAATCACTGTATGTATGAGACAGTGATTATGACTAGGCATATTACTATGTAGCTTAGGCCCATTTACCACCGAGTCCTTTCTGGGCGAGAAATGAATTCCACTCTTCCTCAGTTTCTATCTCCACCTGCAAATGCACATACAATAGGAGTCGCCATTTGCTATGTAAGCATGCGCAATGCAGCCTTGTGCGAGTACAGTACCTGCAGTTGGACTTGTTTTTTAGGCGGCATGTTCTGTAGTCAAAAGTGAAAGTACTTATCTTGTGCTGTGTAGTGCCCCCGAACAGTGTTTGGCAGTTGTTATGGTAATTGTTAGAACACGTGACTAGCACCTGATAATCACCTCGCGATGACGTCATTCTTCCTGCCGCGAAGACATCCGTACAAGCCGATTTGGTCTTTTGTGAAGAAAATGGCGAGTACGTCGTTGTTTCTGTGACTTAGAGTGCGGGAAGACAGTCAGTAGGACAGGAGAGAACATCGTACAGAGACCCAATCCACTACCTGCCATCCCATCGTATCAATACGCTACTGGAGGCGCCGCATGTCAACCTCAGTCTCCTGTACTTCTTACGTTGCTGCGTCTCTTTGTGGTTGTTCTAAGTCTTCTTAGTACTCGTAAACCTCCCGAGTGGCCTGCGTGCCTTTTCACCGCCTTCTCTGTACCCTCAGAGTTTTAATACACACCCTCAGGCTGTCCGGATAGAGACCTCAAGAAGTGTGCCTTTTCAACCATCTCTGCAAACCTCTGTAGGTGTACTTGTCTTAAATAATGGCTGGTTATGGTCATGATGTACCACCAATTCCTGTGAGAGTGACTTCAGTCAAGGCAGACAAGAATGGAGCGTCACAAGATGGCAAGAAAAAGAGATGGTTTAAAGGAGGTGGTGGCAGTAACCCAGGTAAGAGGGGCTATATGTGTTGTATGTGAACCTCTCTAATCAGGACACCAGACCGTCATAACAGGCCAGTCCATTTCTCTGTTGTATCTAAGAGGGACTCTGCACAGAATGAAAGCGTGCAAGTGCAAGTGTAGATATTAGATGAATTAAGAAGCAGCCGATTTTTATTTGAAAAATAACTGTTTCAGGCGAGTTGTATTGTGCTGCTTTGCCTTCCTGTGCAGTGTGTTGCCTTTAGGGTTGAGTCATCATGAAGAAGCCATAGCTTAGAATTACAGCCTTCTCTTCCTCTTGAAGTGTGATACACATACTGAAGTCATCTTTAACTCTAATTGACATAGCTCACTTACCACTTCCTAATACAATTTGTGTATATCCAATGATGTGTGCCTATATATATATATACTATACACCTCATTTTCCTGTGTTGTACCTACATGTACATGGTCCATCAGTGACGTGACCATATGTACAGTCATGGGTTGTAGAGGGTTGATCAGGTGCCAGGGATTGTGGCCAGGTGCATACCATTACAAGCACCAACAAAGATTGGAAAATGGGCTAGTTGGTGGACAGATAATTATGTGTGTGTACATGTACATGTATACTAGTCCCCTCCTCTCACTCACTTTCCCTCACTCTCTCACCCTCCTTCCCTCCCTCCTCCATCTCTCTCATTCCCTCTTCCTTCCCCTTCCCCTCTCTCTCTCTTCCTCCTTCCTTCTCTACTTCCCTCTCTCCCTCCTTCCCTCTCTCTCTCTCTCTCTCTCCCTTCCTCCCTTCCTCCCTCCCTCCCTCCCTCCCTCCTTCCCACCTCTCTCTCCCTCCCTCCCCCTCTCCCTCCCTCCCTCCCTCCCTCCTTCCCTCCTCTCTCTCCCTCCCTCCCCCTCTCCCTCTCTTCCTCCCTCCTTCCCTCTCCTCAGGAAAAGACAAACCAGAAATATCCTCCCCAATAGATTTTGAACACACAGTACATGTTGGCTTTGACCCTAACACAGGAGAGTTCACAGTAAGCCCCAATCACTCAAACCCTTTGCACTAGTCACTAAACAATAAACGCAATCAGTCCTAATGTTACACGAGCACGTGTACTATATCTGTTTGGACACGCACCAGGTATCATGCATGCATTTCACACACGTTAACTACATTTTGTGGTATCAACGTACTGTTTAGATACTTATCCCAATGTTGTGGGCTCTGATTTTCCCTCCACTACCAGTTATGGAAAAACTTTACACACTTATTGTACATAACTACTATGTTTCTCCATTTCCTTAAATAGAGATGATTCCTTGACTGTGTACTAGGGGTCCTGTTGGCTTCTATTTTTGGTCTCATTGTTCTATAATTAGCAAATACCACATGCTTCAAAGTCAAAGAGTTGGGGGCACAATTGAGCATAATGTTTACATGTGTGCTAGTAAGTACATTCCCATTGAGCTGTATGTGACCTAATTATTGGTTAAGTGTCTCGAGTTTAGTGTGTGGTGTAATGGATCTGCCCCCAGCAGCTATAGAGGATGGGAATGTGATAATCACTCGTAGGGATGCTTAGAATGCAGGGCAACACAACAACAACACAACAGAAAGGCAAAGCAATGCAACACAACTCGCCCAAAACAATCATTTTCGAAGAAAAATTGGCTGCTTCACTTGGGATTTAAATCCACAAGACTTGCAATGCTATTACCAACCACATTGTTAGCGAGTGGAGCCAGCCCATCTAGTCGTACAGCTGGCACGGGCTTTCTATATGTATATATTGATGTATCTGACGATGTCATTTTGGCCCCCGGGGCTGATTGTGTAATGCACACGAAGGTAACAAGCCTTGCCTTTTCTGCTCCCCATCAATGCGTGGCATTCTAGTATACTACCAAGGTAGCTCAGCTGGCTGGGCCAAACCTATGTATATGCCTTAACCCTTTCCTCACAATTGTGTCTACTCTGCTTATTGAGGTCTAAATGATGTCTGTCTTCCACAGGGCATGCCTGAAGCATGGGCTAAGCTGCTGCAGAACTCGGGGATCAGTGCAGCGGAGAAGAAGAAGAATCCACAGGCAGTGGTGAAAGCTCTCGAGTTTTTCACCCACAACCAGTCAAGTGCAGGGCTACAAGAACAGGAGAAGTTCATGACTGCTCCGAGATACGATGAAGGTTAGTTTTATCTTATCTGTTGGTCTACATCTACATATACATGTAGTTGATAAAACATGTCCATTTGGAATGAAGCTACTTTGTTGATTTTACTCTCTTACTTCCGCTTGTAACTGTTGACAATTGTGCATTGTATGTACTTGTACATGATCAACAACTGGGCCTGTTGCATTTGACATCATGTGTTGGGTGCTGTTGGTAGGATTGTATGCATATATGGAAATGTATATGATAACCGAATGAGACACACACACACACACACACACACACACACACACACACACACACACACACACACTCACACTCACTCACTCACTCACTCACAGGACCATCGTCTCATTCAAGGCCACCCATCACAGATAACACATTCACCCCCCTGGCCCCTGTTCGGCCAGCCCCCCAACCCCCCAGTGGTGATATTGCTCCAAATATCCCCCCGCGGCCCCCTATCTCCAAAGCTGCTAGTAAAGATATGCCCCCAACCCCCCCACCAAAAACCCCCCTCAAGCCCCCCACCCAAAGTAAGTCACCCTGACCCCTCCTACCACCCACCCCCCCCCCCCCCCAAACAGCTACTCTGAATACTTCCCTCCTTGTCTCTCAACCCACCTACTTTCTTCCTTATCTCTCTTCCCTCTCTCACCATCCCCGTCTCCCTCCTCCTCACCCTACTTCCTCCCCCCTCACTTCCTCTAACTTCCTCTGCCTCTCTCTCTCTCTCTCTCTCTCTCTCTCTCTCTCTCTCTCTCTCTCCCCCTTCCAGCTAGTGCAGCATCTGCAGTTCAGAATCAGAAGAGAGAAAAAAAGCCAAAAATGTCAGATGCCGAAGTCGTCCAACATTTGCGTAAGTTCATCCAATGTTCATTATCCCTCTATCGTGGTGGTGTTGTGTTGCCTCTGCCTTGCCTAAATTTCTAAGCATCAGTTATTACATGTATGTACATGTGCTGCTTTATCTTTCTGTTGTCTTGTGCTTGCCTTCTCTTGGAGCAAGTGGTCAGTTGATATTGTTTTCTGCAGGAGCTATTGTCAGTGTTGGTGATCCCACTAAGAAATACACAAAGATGGAGAAAATTGGACAAGGGTAAGAAGTACTCTACTCACTCTTCGTGGGATGGTCTCCATGTAGGGAACGGTGCTGACACAGTCATTCCCCATTTTAGCCATTGTTGGTTGTATATTTGGTCATGTATACATTTATAGACTTACACATCATTAGAAGTGTTTCATACAGAGGGGGGCGGGGGCTGGAATTGTCCCCCCACCCCCCACCCCCCAGCCTCAATTTTCCAGAAAACTTGGAAAATGGTATAGTTTTTGTGCTGCAAACTCATGCATGACACTATGGCAGTGCCCCACAAACTTCTCTCCCACACTCTTCTCCCCTCCCCCCCCCCCCCCCCCCCCCACCACACACACACACACACACACACACACACACACACATACCACCATCACCACCAAAAAATTCTGTATGAAACTCTGATGTTACATGTGTGTGTCTCTTCCTCAGGGCATCTGGGACTGTTTTCACAGCAGTGGAAGTGGCAACAGGACAGCAGGTGGCAATCAAACAAATGAATCTGTCACAACAGCCGAAGAAGGTAGAATACGGGACCATAATTGCATTCCACCTTGTCTAACACCTTTCTGTTTTTTGTTTAACCATTTTCTGTGTCGCAGGAACTCATAATTAACGAGATTATTGTCATGAAAGAAATCAAACAACAAAACATTGTCAATTTTGTAGACAGTTTTCTGGTCGGGGAAGCAGAACTTTGGGTAAGTAAGTTATAACTTCTCCCCTCCGCCCCAGTCCTCTGCAACAGTGTAACTTAGAGGCTCCATTGTGTATCTGTGCAGGTGGTGATGGAGTATTTGGCCGGGGGCTCACTGACTGATGTAGTGACGGAGACAGTAATGAACGAGGGACAGATTGCAGCTGTCTGTAGAGAGGTAAGTCAGTATTGTTATAATCTTGCAATCTTGTGCATAGAGTGACATACCCAATTTCCTTTGATGTTGTGTAGTGCGCATGTGTAGATTTCAAAATACAAAGGAAAATGGGCGCATGTGCATGTCGCTTTCCACTTTCCAGATTGCAAGATCGCAAAAAACCTCTGTCACACACACGCAGCATACCACAATACTTACAGTAGGACTTACACACTTGGGTAGGCTTTCTAGTAGGGCTTACATGTACCATTGTACACAAGTCTAAACCATCGCAGAGCAGCTAGGCATACACGGCGCTGATGAGGGCCAATCGGTTCGAAACAGCGTTAGTCGTTTTGCCTGGTTTGCTCTGTACATTCATTTGAAATTTCATTGGGAAAGTGACAATCTTAATCACTTGTGAAGGTGTAAGTATCCTGCTGTGTTCTTAGCGTCCAATGTGCATTTGTGTACATATATTACTCTCCTTGTGTCAGTCACTAGCATATTGAACGAGGGAGATAGCGTATTTTGACTGGAATCTGCTATCATTGTGTTTATTTTGAATGCAGTGTTTACAGGCACTGGAGTTCCTACACGCTCATCAGGTAATTCATAGAGATATCAAATCTGATAATATTCTCCTGGGAATGGATGGACAAGTCAAACTCAGTGAGTCTGATGTACACTGTGTTTACGTGTATGTACATGAGTGTGTTGAAATGGCTTGTTTGCTGTGTTCACTGATATTGGAGTTAACACAAGCTTTTCTACCTCCCCTTCCCTCCCTCTTCTCTCTCTTCCTCCGTTCCCTCTTCCTCTTCCCTCCCCTCCCTCCCCCTCCCCCTCCCCCTCCCCTCCACTCTCCCCTTCCCTCTCTCCTCTCCCCTCTTTACTCTCTCCTCCCTTCTCTATCTCCTCCATTCCCTCTTCCCTCCCTTCCCCCCTCCCCCTTCCCCCTCCACTCTCCCCTTCCCTCTCTCCTCACCCCTCTTCCCCCCCCCCCCCCCCCACCCTCTCCCCCCTCCACCCATTTCGCAGCTGACTTTGGGTTCTGTGCCCAAATCAGTCCAGAACAGAACAAGCGGTCCACAATGGTTGGTACTCCCTACTGGATGGCACCCGAGGTCGTCACAAGGAAGCAGTACGGACCCAAAGTCGACATATGGTCACTAGGAATCATGGCCATAGAGATGGTAGAAGGAGAACCCCCTTACCTCAACGAGAATCCTCTCCGGGTGAGTTATAGGGTGTGGATTAATTAGAAAGCATCAATAAATGCAACTGTCTGTGATATTCATTTCTTTGCCCCTTCTCCCTTCGAACACACAAGGCTCTTTATTTGATTGCCACCAATGGTACACCGGAGCTGCAGAATCCTGAGAAGCTATCGAAACTCTTCCGTGACTTCCTCAACAAAACTCTAGAAATGGATGTAGATAAAAGAGGAACTGCTACTGATCTTCTTCAGGTTGGCTCTCTCTCTCTCTCTTCTCTCTCTCTCTCTCTCTCTCTCTCTCTCTCTCTCTCTCCCTCTTCTCTCTCCCTCTCTCTCTCTCTCTTCTCTCTCTCTCTCTCTCTCTCTCTCTCTCTCTCTCTCTCTCTCTCTCTCTCTCCTCTCTCTCTCTCTCTCTCTCTCTCTCTCTCTCTCTCTCTCTCTCTCTCTCTCTCTCTCTCTCTCTCTCTCTCTCTCTCTCTCTCTCTCTCTCTCTCTCTCTCTCTGTATGACTCCTGTTTGGTCTCTCACTCACTACAGCACAGTTTCCTAAAGAAATCAGCACCCCTGTCCAGTTTAACCCCTCTCATCCTTGCTGCACGGGAAATGGCAGGGAAGCACTAATTAGAATGCTCCTAGGTCAACTTGTGTCATCTACAAACATAACATGTGTTGTGTGACACTTCTAATACAATTCTTCACTTTGTTTGTTTTTTAAATTCTCCAAGAGTGCTCTCTAGAGTTTCATGCATGCAAATAAATGTGTATTTATGTGTAGTGTGTACATGTATACACCTCACCAGACCTGTAGTAGGCTAGTGTTGTTACTGCACCTGTTGTGTGTCAGTGTGTCAGTTACCTCTCTGTTGAGATTTCCGTTTATGGGAATTTGTTGTATTTCTCAATGCATTGTAAACAGGACTTATGAAATTACCGCCAACTCGCGTGCGCATGCGCGAGATGTAGGCGTTTGTGTGTGGGTTGTATCTTCCGTTGCCTTTACGGGATGGACTATCTTGTCTCCGTTGTGCTGGTTTTCATCTTCTTTGACACTGCTAACAGCTCTCCAGTAGCGCCCCGCATAACCTACGCTCCTGTTGAGGATGGAAAAGTTCCGTACCAATTTTACCACCACGACCACGACGCCTTGTACGAGTTGATGCAGAACTATAGCACTCAGTTTCCCTCCATAACTCGTCTCTACTCCATCGGTAGCAGCGTGGAAGGAAGACGGCTGTGGGTTATAGAAATTAGCGACAACCCGGGGGTCCACGAGCTGGGGGAACCTGAGTTTAAGTACGTGGCCAACATGCACGGTAACGAAGTGTCTGGACGGGAGACGCTGCTGTATTTGATGCAGTATTTATGCGAGTTGTACGCCACGAACGAAGGAGTCAGAGAACTGGTGGACTCGACGCGTATACACTTGCTCCCTACCATGAACCCAGACGGCTATAGTAGAACTGTACCAGGTACACCAAGTACCGATTATGGAATTGTCGGAAGACCCAATGCCAACGGCTTTGATCTCAACAGAAACTTTCCGGACCGTTTCAACAGAGGTAGTGGCCCAATCCAGCCTGAAACTGAAGCTGTGATGGATTGGATTGCAGAGTATCCATTTGTCCTCTCAGCAAATCTCCACAATGGTGCCCTAGTCGCTAACTATCCCTATGATAACACAGAGAGTGGGATATCCATCTATAGCCTCTCACCAGATGATGATATATTTAGACAACTTGCCAAGGCCTATTCCTTTGCCCATCCAACCATGCATCTAGGAGTGTCCTGCACTCTGTCTGATGGAACATTCACAGATGGTATAACTAATGGAGCAGATTGGTATAGTGTCGATGGAGGAATGCAGGATTACAACTACTTAAACTCCAATTGTTTTGAGGTTACGATTGAGCAAGGTTGTACCAAGTTTCCCTCTGCTGAAGACCTACCTAGCATTTGGAATGCTAATAGAGATTCACTACTGGCGTACATCAATGAGGTTCATATAGGTGTAGCTGGTTATGTGATTGATGACAGGGGCTCACCCGTGGCAAACGCTACCATAGTAGTGATGGGTAGAGACCACAATATAACTACAACTGTAAATGGAGAGTATTGGAGGCTACTCTCTCCAGGAAGTTACAGCATTGCTGTATATGCTGAGGGGTTCTCTCCAGTCTGTGAAAGTGACGTAGAAGTACCGAGATCTGGGAAACTGGCTTTAAATTTTTCTCTGGATCTTGCTACTGGCAGCCAATCTCAATTTGTATGCACTTCACATTCTCAGCCAATAGCCATATCTTCCTTAATCCTCCTGACTCTCACCTCTCTGATGTCCATTGGGTCTAAATAATTTGAGAAATTCTCAAAATCATTCTAATTATTTTTATAACAGTATTAATAAGAGTTGTGTCTATGTGATGTAAATATCAAATTCTCTGTTCTTCATTTTCAATCTTGGCTCTAATAGTCTCCCAGTCAATCTTTACCTGAGGATATAGAACCAATGCCAGCAAATATCAGATCCAGAGAGTCGGTAGACTACAATAAATTTGGTAAGGCAGCCCTCAAATTGAAATTTTGTGATTTGGTAACATAGACAACTTGGATTTTATCATTTTTGAGATAAGCATAACAATTTTCAAGCTGATTGTAATGTACACGTAAGCAAACACTAATATTGGCTGATTAAAATCCTTATTGCCAAAGTTTCCCAGTGTCAACGTGAGCCATAAAGGGCTTGAAACTCGAGGGAACAATGATCATACCTTTCCTTTGCATTCCACAAATTTCTTGAAGGTCTCCTGGCAGCCCACTTCGGCGAGGTACTTTTCTCTGAATGCTAATACAGTGTCAACGTGGGTCTTGTGCTTCATGGCAAGATGTAGGGCTCTGTGTGTAGTCAATGGCAGAATAAATCTAATAGGGTCCTGTGCTTAAATGTGACTATGCATCATAAACTAACATTATGCCACATTTTCAGAGGCAGAGACGGGATGTCAAAAGTGGGGGTATCAGTGTTCATGAAGTACATAGTCTATTAGCTACCACATAGTATTTAAGATTTGACTTAAGATTTGACCCATTGACATCCTCCAATTTTGGGGGGTTCGCCCCCCCTGTTCAAAAAGTGGGGGGCTCAAGTGGCCCTGCCCCCCAGGTTCTCTGCCTCTGATTTTATCGATTTTCAAGCTGATTGTAGTGATCTTTTTAGATTTTTGATTGGACTTTCTATTCCAAAGTTATGAGGAGTTTTGTGTTTCGTATTTGTATAGGGTATAATGGGAAAGTGTGGACTATTTTGTTCATGTTGAAATTATACTTTTGCGGCATAAGGTTGGTTTATGCTTGCATGGTCACAAATTACAACGAATGACTTATTCCACTAATCAGGACACCTCACTAATCAAGACGCTCTTCTGTCCCAATTAGTGTCCTGATTAGAGGGTTCTACTCTAACATGTTGGCAAAGTGCTTCAGTTAATCAAAAGGTGTCAGGTGACTGTCAGCTGACCTCTCCCAGTTGAATAGGTCAATATTGAGTTGTATGGCTCTGTAGACGAGCCCAACCTGCAGGTAGATGGCCTCGGCTTGCTGTGGCTGGTGCGAGAGTAGAGCTAACTCGGCATTCCTCCGTTCAGCACTTGGTAGGGCCTTGATTTCAGCGATGTAGTGCACTTTGTCAATCTTCAAAAGAAGACAATGGAATTACATTAGCAAGAGACCACTAGACATGGGACGACATATCTACTCTGTACTTAGTACATGCCTCATAACAAAAGTTACTTGTGTACACGTAAGCACACATAAGTTGTCCACTAAGTCTACATGTATGTGGACTGTACACGTACAAATCGATATTTAGAACTAGGCTAGATCAGGGTCGGGTACATAAACTATTGTGTACAGTGCTAATCAGCAAATCTTAATACAATTTATATGTGATTATTTACATGTGTGTGTATGTTGGGTGTATGTATAGTGTAGGTTGCATTGTAGATATACAATGTACAATGTATGTACCTCGCCTATTGCTGCATAGGCTATCTCTGCTGTGTTGAGATCTCTGGCGCTTGTCGCCATTCCTACTAGGCAGGCCCACAGAACTGGGTCCTGTTAGGAGAGAGAAAGGTAAGAGTAAGGATCCCTATTACATGACCATATGCAGTAACAGGTAGTGTGATATCACGTAATGACTAGTGAACATTGTCTTCGTTCTGTGCTGACCTCCACAAAGCGGCAAAGCTTAGTAGCCGCATCCCAGTTAGAGGAGCCCGCGTGTTGATGAAGAATTGCAGGAAATGGTGATATGCTGGGAGGTGAACACATACACATTGTTAGTACCATTAGAGGACTGTTGCCTACATCACTGTGACCATGTGAGTTGCATTAGTCGGTGATGATAGTCCCCTCACCTGGATGTGATGAGGGCACCATCGTCACGTCGTAGTGTACAGAAGTTACCAATGAACTGGACCAGTTGAGGGCTCTTTGTGAAGGTACTGGGGGGGATAGGGATCAGGGTTGGAAAATGGAGGTCGGGGAGGCAAAATGAATGTAGAAAATATTTTGTACATGTAAAGCCTAATGAACACTGAAAATTTTGGGGGGGGGGGGCAAGAGGCTAAAGGGGGGCAAATGCCCCCTGCGCCCCCCACCCCTAAATGGAACCCTGTAGATGATGGACAGAGTGTAGAATTGGCTGCACTAGAGTGGACAAGATGTATCGTGCCCACCACATACAATCAACAGTAAGGCTAGCATAGACAGACATACCTGTCTTCTTGTCGGACGACTGTCTGAGGAAGGAGGTCCTTGTTAGTGAAGGCCACCATTGGATGGTACCACACTGCCAACTTGCCATCGTCTACTGCAGCCAGCATGTTGGTAGTGGTATTCCATGCCATACTGCCTACCATACCACCTGTGTGCATACATTGTGGGGAATTAACTGTGTGAAAATGTTAATTTAATGACTTAGTATTGAATGTGCTATGCCATTACTAGTTGATTCGGTCCAATCTAATGACTGTATGTGCTACACTATGTAAAACTGAGGTATTTAATCTTAGTAGAGGGAGGTTCGTGCTTGCTTGAGCATGCCAATTCTAAGATTATGGCAATAGGCATTCTCCTACCCTACTATAAATATGATGGGATCCTCTGTGTGCACGTGTAGTGCGTTTCAGGATCCTCTGTACACACATGTAGTGTCTCTTTGCACACATGTAGTGTGTTTCAGGATCCTCTGTGCACGCATGTAGTGTGTTTCAGGATCCTCTGTGCACACATGTAGTGTGTTTCAGGATCCTCTGTGCACACATGTAGTGTGTTTCAGGATCCTCTGTGCACACATGTAGTGTGTTTCAGGGTCCTCTGTGCACACATGTAGTGTGTTGCTGTTCAGACTGTGCATCAATCCATCAACCTATCAACCCATATGTTGTTCCTCTCTCACCGAGGCAGACCGTCCTCGCTCCTGCGGTGGTGGATGTGTCCCGAGCCAAAGTGACAAACAGGTCGTGGTTACGGTCGATGAAAGCCAGTTGACGCTGGGAACTGGAGCCAGCATGACTCAAGGCCACACATACCACTTCTACCTGAAGTCAAGGAAATGGAGTATATACCTGTATGCTCATGGGACAGAAGAAAGTACACTGATTAGTGAGGTGTCCTGATTTGAGTGTCCTGATTAGTGAGGTGTCCTGATTTGAGTGTCCTGATTAGTGAGGTGTCCTGATTTGAGAGGTAATGTACTCGGTATATACTAGTTATGATATTGAAGCAGTAAAGGAAATGTATCAAAGTTCATTTTTATGCATGATAGAATTGTGGCTTACTGTGTGGTGTAGAGGCTGTCCATCCCTCAACTCCCTGCCTGTGGCTGTATCGAATATGTGAATGTCTGGAGAGAGAGAGAGAGAGAGAGAGAGAGAGAGAGAGAGAGAGAGAGAGAGAGAGAGAGAGAGAGAGAGAGAGAGAGAGAGAGAGAGAGAGAGAGAGAGAGAGAGAGAGAGAGAGAGAGTGAGTGTGTGTGTGTGTGTGTGTGTGTGTGTGTGTGTGTGTGTGTGTGTGTGTGTGTGTGTGTGTGTGTGTGTATAATGTTATACTCACAACCCAACCCAACATACCTTTCTCTTCCTTCCTGTCCCTAATAGCCACTGTGTCAACACAGAGAGAGGTAGTATGAGAGTTGAGGGCAGCCACTGCTCCTCGGGGATATTTCACTGTACTCACAAGCCGACCCTGTAGAGGGAGCAGTTCTTTGAAGTCATAACTACGAACATTAACAGTGCAGGTGTTCTTATGCAATAGTCTATGTAACAGAGATGAAGCTGTACCTCATATGAGAATATTTGTATTCCAACCACACTGTCAGCTATTAAAAAATGCCTGCACGGAGTTGAAGCAGTGTAATTCTTGATGTTTTTACGGAAGAGGTCACCTACCGATTGGCCAACAGAAGGAGACTCATTGCTGCACTCTTTAAGTCAATTGTGACAGGCGTTGTCCAATTTCGTGGGCTGAAATTAGAAATTTGCACACCAATTGAGTGTGTTGAAAAGGCAAATAAGAAATGACTCACTTGTAGATATATCCTTGGAGAGGCGTAATGACGACAAGATGATTCCAACCCAAGGACACATTGATAATGCGTTCATGAAGCTCTGCATATACATATATATACATACATGTACACATATTACCTCACTACAGGAGCTAGTGTTGTTAGACTGATGTAATGTGCTTTGCATGTGTATGCCTAGCTTGTGTAGCCAAGTCATTGTCTGGGTTTGAACTCAATCCTTAGGATATTAACATCCATCCTACACTGCTCTGACACAAGAGATCCAGTGGCTCAGTGGTAAGAGTGTCTGACTAGTAATCAGAAGGTCCTGGGTTCGAATCCCAGCTGGATCCTGAGTTTTTTCAGGATCTTTAATGACTTGGCATTGATGTTGGTTGATAGATCTAGTGCTTCCATCATTTAGGCTCTTTCATAACTTTACGTGTATATGTACGTATGTGAGGGCTGGTCTAACCTATGTTTTCTTCTGCATCTGTCATGACGTCTTTGACTTTAATGACACCATCTGCAGCTACCACTGCTTCAAGATTATGCCATTCAAGACGTCTGTAGTGGTATGGAAGAGAGTTAGTTTGACAAAGGGATAGTGAGTGTCTGTTCTTACTTACCTATCTACTACTTGTGCAAAGATGACTTGACCGTTGCCACAAGCTCCAGCAAATTGTGTGCCATCGCTGGACCAGGCTACCTTCAGGACTGTGCCACTCTTGGGCTTTTCCAAGCAGTGTGACCACTAAAGAAATGAGAGGAACCCCTTTAATCAAAGCCAATAATTATTGTACTGGTTTAATCAGAAAACCACATTGAACATGAGTAAAAACTTTAGTGCATGTGTGTTGGCATGCCTGAAAACACTTCACTAATCAGTGGGCTCCCAAGCGTGTCACTCCTGAGTGATCGTGATTAAAAGTAACAAGGAAAAACAGATCCTTGTCTCACGTCCAGTGTGTGTTTTCACGACACACTGCTCTACTGTAATGTCTTTCAACAATAAACATACGTGAACATAAACACAGCTGGAGTACTTTGATACTGTTTAACATTGTGTGTACATAGCGTGCATGGTTAATCAAACCTCAGAAAAACACAAGATTTGAGCAGGTTCATTCACTCTTACATAGTGTATTCTCACCCCAGTCCTGTCACACAATCTGAGTGTGTTAAAAGCTCCCACTGCAAATAGCTCACCTGAAAATTAATAAAATAGAGGTTAGGTCTGATGCAGTCTAGGGAGAGAGTTTACTGATGAGTGTATGGATGAGGACATAGTTTTCAGAGAGGGAGGAGGGAAGCAGGGAGGAAGAGGGAGAGAGAAGGGGGGGGGGGGGGGGGGAGGGAGAGAGGGCTGTGACATACCATCAGGGCACCAAGAGAGAGAGGCGATGGGAGAATCATGAAGAAAGGAGGAATGTAGTACACGACCATAGCTGTCCCACACCTAAGAGAAAGTAAGGAACATACTCTTACCATTCCAGTGTTCAAGAGTAGTCTGGCTTACCTTGTATTTACGATCTTCTCCTCCAGACAGGATTGTGTTATTAGCAGTGCTCCAGTCCACAGCAAGGATGATTCCATCATGGGCTTTCCAGTGGAGTATTTTTGCTGATGTTTGAAGTGGTTTGATTACTAGGGACTTCCCACTGGTGTAGAGTACTTGGTCCGAGTCCGGGGACCACGAGGTGGAATAGATTGGAGATGCTGTAAAGTATACACAAAATGGACTCAGTGGTGTGTGTGTGTGTGTGTGTGTGTGTGTGTGTGTGTGTGTGTGTGTGTGTGTGTGTGTGTGTGTGTGTTAGAAGAGAGCATTAGGTAATGGAGGTAGGGACGTACCAGACTGTGCCAGACTGGTTCTGAGCATCCCTGTTCGGGACCACACCTTCAACGCCCCATCCTCTCCATCTGCACGAAGGATAGCCTGCTGTGACATGCATGAGAAAACCACACATAGAATGAAGTCTTTTGAATTCCACTCAAGCCAGCTAATTTTTCTGAACTTTTTGTTTGAGATTTTGCATACTTGTGATGAGTGCATTCCCATCATGACTCCAGAGAGCTCCTAGCACAGCTCCCTTGTGGGCCTCCACTGTCTTCTCCACCTGACCCAGACTGGATACAAGTAGAAATCGACCTTTGTGGCAGAATTGAAATTACAATGCCAAGTTTGCTTTCACATTGACAATGTACACACATGTTCATGTGTTAAGTCCACATTGCTATATAGTGAAATGCAGTAGAACAGTTTGTATGGGGGCATTACCATCAGTACAGGTTAAGACAAAGAGCTCGGAATGACTGGTCTGTTTTCTAGCCCCGCCCACTACTACCGGGAGCCAATGTATCTGTGTCACATATGTGTCTTTCTGCAGTGGAGCAACCTGTTATACCAGCAAAATGTAAAATGTAAATTCTCATGTGCAAATGATCAGTTATACAGTGTATATACGTTAGAAAATTTACTTGAGTTGTTTCACCAGATTTGAAGTCCCACTTCAAAATTTTGTGGTCATCCCTGTACAAGAACAAGTATTTGTGTACATGCTGCAGATTAGATAAGTGACCCTCATCTAGATAAGTGACCCTCATCAACTGACGCATTAAAGGGTCTATCATAGACAATGTAGCTCCGGAGCCATAAGGAAGCTTGCCCTGCACATTTAGCTCCGGATGTTTCAAGTGCATGCACCGAAGCACCCACTAACCACACATGACATATTTAAACTTTGACCCGTTATGCAACTTCCACCCATAATAGGGAGAACTCCATATAATGAGACATTGAATTTGCTTTGCTCACCCCACTGAGTATAGCTCTGAGCTGCTGGACCACCCCACACAGCTAACAAGGTCTGAGTGTGTGTCTGAGTCAAAGATCCTACATGATATTTTTTCAACCATACTAGCTAGTAGTAAAGTTTCACACAAAAATCTCGTGCAATTGAAGGATATGTTTTGGCTCTTTCTGGTAGCTGAGCTTCAATTTCATTGCGAATTTCCTCGGTTAGTCCGCCCGCCACAATGCTCAATGTTTGATTGTCATGGAAATAGGATATCAATTTTTCACTTCGTTCAATTAGAAAGAATGTTATTAGGTTGAAGATAAAAGGAAGAAATTTCTAGAACACCTCTGGCCTTTACGATTTGCCATGATTGAGAGATACAGCTCACTCTGGAGGAGCGCTTTATAATCCAAACCCTTAGCTCGTGACTCAAGGCGAGAGAAAGACATTGATGCTTGCTGAAAGTGCGTTTACAAGTGAGATGAAGGAACCACCCTTGGTCTGTAGCCCGCAGCAGCCATCAAGTGAGGGTAAGGGGCTGTCGCCGACTGCTATTAGCGCGTCGTCAACGCCGCAAGTGGGTGGTGCCACAGAACTGCAACCGACGAGCGAGGGGTGTGTGATCGGTTTGAGGAACCCACGCGAGCGCGATTCGTCATGGTTGGAACTCGAGGTGTGCCGCGAGCACCTACGACACACCTGCCCTCGCCATGCAGAGGAGTGCCGCTATGCTCACCCGGAGCCAAGGATATACGTGAAAGACGGGAGAGTTACATGCTGTTATGACTTCTTGAAGGTAAACCTATCGTGTTGTGCACGTGTTCTCGCTTTACTGTCACATGACTTGACAGGATCGGTGCTACAGAGAGAGATGTCGTTACTTTCACCCGCCAGTTCACATTAAAGAGAGGCTAGTATCGGCTGGGAAGCAGTTCGGAGCTATGATGTCCAACTTCCACATGGCTACCGGGAGCGTGAGTGGCTCTTTTCCAGTAAATACACTACCTCATGTAAGTTTTAGACGCTCGACTACACGTACCTACCTGTTGCACTTCAGAGATTTGTGTGTAGATGCTGAGCAGCAATACAATAGGTCGTAGTGCACATATATAGTGGCATACCTGCAGTTGAGTGGAATCTCTAATCCGGACACCCTTGGGACCGAAGAAAGTGTCCTGATTAGTGAGGGGTCCTGATTTCAGGGGTTAAATTGTACACAAACATGGCATTTGGGACAGCAAGAAGTGTCCTGTTTATCGAGGTGTCGTCATTTCAGGGTGTCCTGATTAGAGGGGTTCCACTGTATTCAGACTGTGTTTGTCAAAGTAATAGTAAAAATGATATGACAGCTGGTAGTATATTAACGTGTTTCTTATGCAGCTCAACTCGCCAGCAGGAGCTGTACCTCTAACTCCTGTCATCTACGGTCCAGACGGTCGCATTATGTCTGCAGCTCCTCCTGGTTTCATTCCGGGTCCAGTGTACGGCTCTGAGAACGAACGTATTGATATCTGCCCGTTTTTTGTTCAGGGAAAATGTAACAATTCCCTATGTCCTATGGTACACCCAGGTATGGTCCCATTGAAGACTTCTGTTCAGTGTTCAACGTACATGTGAGTTGCACCTGGCTTACCATGCACACACACACACACTGACTGCAGAACCACACGTGCGACTCAATTTGGATTCAACGGTAACCCTCTGTCGTGATTTTATACGTGGCAGTTGTGCTCGCGACAAATGTCGATATTTTCACCCCCCTGGGAACATGCTGGAACCTGGTGCTATGCCAGCTCTGATGCAACAGGTATAATGGTATTTAAGTTAGAGTGGCAGTTGTAGTAATACACATGATCACTACACTTGTGTGTGAGTGCCACGATTAGTAGGGTATGGTCTAGTCCCTTAATAGCCTGATGAGGCAAATACCAGTAAGTCGATCCGTACAACGTTGCTGGGACAGATAATCATCAATAGTACAAGAAGTACAAAGGTTAAAGAAAATATTACAAGTAGAAGGGTTAAAGAAATACACCTGTATTCCCAGTTCGTAAAGATACAAAATTATATGTTGTTCAATGGAGATAGACCATAGCTATCCCTATGGTTGCTGTTGTGTTAATGACATCAGAAGCACAAGCTTATAGTCACTGCCTAGTGGGTGATAGATATAACCCTCTGCACATGCACAGCGAGGGTTACAGTACTTGGTGAGTGTGTGTGTGCGTGTGCGTGCGTGCGTGCGTGCGTGTGTGTGTGCGTGTGTGTGTGTGCGTGTGCGTGTGCGTGTGTGTGCGTGTGTGTGTGTGTGTGTGTGTGTGTGTGTGTGTGTGTGTGTGTGTGTGTCTATTTCTCGTCATTTGCTTACCGTGAAAGCCACCAGGCATATTACGACAAACCAGAGCTTGTTTCTTCGACAGCACAGGCTAATAAGGCTGTTCAAAAGTCTAATTGGGTGATAAAAACGCTACCTGAAATGCTAGCCAATTTAGTCCAGCGAGCTGCTCTAGCCTTCTCTGTGGCTGGGTCAGTTTGCTATACTTTCATACCTAAGAGGCAGGCGTTATATGCATGCTCATCATCTTGGAAATCTATACACCATATCCCCCTTGGCTTTTGTTATTTTACATGCGGAAGGTTTGCACTTTAGTGCTTTCATTAAATAGCCAGGCTTCCTCCAATACTAGGGAGGAGCGTATATTGTTGCAGTGTTGTTGCGTTCCACAAACCTGAGGTGTGTCAGCCTCCCAATCATGTAGCCCTGCCTGGAAGAGTCCCCCAAACAATATCCATGTTGCAATCTTCTTTTGTTTCTTATAGTTCTGATTGATTGATTGAAGCAATATCGCAGTCATTGACCCCTCCCAGGCTAATTCTGACCTGGGAAGGCATTCTATAACCTGAGGTTCGAGTGTGATTTTCAAGCTGACCTAATTCATACTCTTCTCTCTGATTGGCTGTGTGATATATGCTGCCCTTATGTGTATTGCTCTGTGTCGAAGGGAGGGAAAAATAAAAAAAAAGTTCCGCGATGCTCTCTAAAGTGTGGATCAGTATACTCATAATTGATCCACAAAACGTGTATTTTTCTTTCAACAAAGAATTACAAAGTAAGAGTGTACTTGTATTATGCTTAGCAAGTCATTGTCTTTCTCGTCTCTTTTTAGTGTTTCCAAGAAAGCTAAGCTAGTATTTGCCTGCCGGCCATCCCTAATATTGAGTGAATTTCTTGCGCAACATGTACTATTCCACGTGGTTAATTTTCCGAGTCAGTTTCCCCATTTCCATGCAATGCTGTACCTTGTGTTAGAAATGTCTTATTCGCTGTTTGTACTTGTATTCACTACTTGGTTTTTCCCCCACAGGGCATCATGGTAGCATCTCCAGTAATGCCTGTGTATCCCCCTGTGATGTACCCCATGCGTGGTCCTGTAACCACCCTACCTTCTCCTGTTGCATCTGGGGTGCCTCTGTACCCATGTGAGATAATTAATAGTGTGTGGGGGGGAGCTAGGAAGATGTGACGTGCATCTCTCCCTCCCTCCCTCCCTCCCTCCCTCTCTCTCTCTCTCTCTCTCTCTCTCTCAGCCTTACCTGTCCCAGCAGGTGTACCAATGCCACTGGTTCTGGCTTCTCCGCCGCCTCCCATGAACATGAAGGGCCACAATCAGCAGACACCCATTTCAACAGTAAGTCAACTTTGAGAATGTTTTGTAACTTTGGAGGGTATATTTTGGAGTCTGTGGATTTGGCAGCAGTAGCTCTGTGTGTGTGTGTGTGTGTGTGTGTGTGTGTGTGTGTGTGTGTGTGTGTGTGTGTGTGTGTGTGTGTGTGTGTGTGTGTGTGTGTGTGTGTGTGTGTGTGTGTGTGTGTGTGTGTGAGAGAGAGAGAGAGTGAGTAGGAAATAACCACTTCTTGTCTTCTTTTCACATCACTTCAACATTGCAGGTAGCTTCCAACCAAGCTTTGAATGATGGTAAGTACTGTACTGTCTTCCTCCCTCTCCCTCTCATCCTCCCTTCTCACCCAGCCCTGCCTCCGGAACAGAATTTCACAATGACCCCTGTTCCGTACCAACACTAATCCTGGTATGGACTTCAGACACTTACTATTGGAACAGAAAATTGTCTTTGAACAGAAAATTGTCTGTGTGTTTCAAGTTCACGCATAACTATGTACCATCTCTGTTCTTGTAATGAATGTTTTATAGTCAAAAGTTTTAGGTGTTGGCACCGATATATGTATGTTGTCATGTTTGAAGAAATTCCCTATTATTGTACCATCCCATGATGGATTTTGTTTGTTATTGATCGTTGCATTGTACATAGTACTGTATTGTACCAGGAAGTGTTGGTGGTAAAAAATATACTTTTAACAGTAATACTACTACTTGAGAAGCTGCCATAGCACTACTACCATCGACATATACATAATATATATACTTTTAAAAGTATTTTGCCAAAACCTTTTTGTGGATAGGAAGATTATGGGATTATGCGTGCATAAATGGATGCCACATTAATTTTGCCAAAATTTCTACAGCAATATATTTCCCACGTGTAGAATAATACATTGTACAATTAGTGTATAATATTATTAGAGGAGGCTTGCTTTATGTATGAATATATACTATGAAGTTAATTATAAGTGTTTTGAGGAGTTATGTTTCCGTTAGAAAAGTTGAATCAGGTGAGGAAAGTGTACTGTCTAGTGGTTCGTGCTGCTTGGGGTAGACCTTACGCCTCCTGGATATTTCTTTTTGTAGCTGAAGCTTATTCATGAAGAACACCTCCTTCCACCCCAATTCCTCAGCAAGTGCACTGATTTCATCGTTTGGTCTGTCCTGATGGATTATGTAAAGGACTTTCCACAGTTGAGAAGAGTTGCAGATTTCTCGCATGTGGCGGTTGACCTGGGAGAGATGTGTTATGGACTCCAGGTCAAGAAGGCTGATTATTCGTATCACCAGTTCTTTGTGAAGAGTCAGAAAGATGTCCCAGTTGCCACCTGCAGCTCGCTTCACCTGCAGAAGCAAAAATAGTAGTGATATTGGCTAAACAGAGGCAAAATAGTTGTGTTTACTTGATCAAGTGTTTCCCTTCCAAACGTTCTTCCAATCTCGTTTTGGAAGTCTGCATCTATCACGAAATCTTCTAACGTCATGATCTTTTCTGTGGGGGTCGGAATGGCTCCCTGGCTCACGCCACGCAGGGTAATGGGGAAGCGTCGGTGTATTACGCCCCTCTCAGTGACAAGGATGTGTACGTAGTCTTTGGACGGGGACGGAGCCTGCGTGGTAGTCTCAAACAGCTTTTTGGCATGCGTGACTTGTTTCTTCCAAGCTACTTGTGCCATTACCTCGTCGCTTGTAGAAGAGAAAGAAGCCATAGTGACAAGTGCAGCTGCAAGAGCTCGACCCCAGACTTTCTACGCATGCGTAGTTTATCATAGCTCATTCCAGTTCGGGAATGGGATCACTACCTTTAGAAATTTTCAACGGTTGACTTCTACAAAATCGAACGGGGTTTGCGTAACCAAGGCCAGCTGTCCCACACAACAAGAAACGTCAAACCGCGGCTGTGAAGAGGAGGGCCCATCTGGTGGCTAGCAGCCGTGTTGGTGGTGAGTTCGCCTGCGTATGGCCGGCTAATGGAACAAGTTAGACCGGCGCTTTCTGAAGGGGATTCTTCTCCGTCTGGGTGAGTGCTGGTCCCGGCGTAGTTTACTAGGAAGTGCGTGTACATGTATACCGCGTCCATTATCGATACGTGTTGATTCCCGCATGGGAACATCTTTGCACGTATACTGCTGGTCCACACTACATTATAGCTGGTCAGTATCCCATTCGTATTGTCCTCTAGTACCATATGTGTACGTGTCTTGACAGGAATCCTCAGAGAAAACGTAAACCCGCAGTGACCCAGCCACAAGCTGGTGGACAAGGTCCTAAAAGGTTGAGTTATATGCACATAGAATACACACTTATGTGTGTTTGTGTGTGTGGGAATGGTATACCTGTGTATGTACTGTATGTGTGTGTGTGTGCCTTTTATACAATGAATTATGCTGTATATAGTACATGTATGTTTGATTATTGTATGATTAACCAGAATTGCATCAATTTGTGTGTGTGCCCCTGCATAATGTGTCTATAGACACTCTCCCACAGCGTGTGTGTGTGTGTGTGTGTGTGTGTGTGTGTGTGTGTGTGTGTGTGTGTGTGTGTGTGTGTGTGTGTGTGTGTGTGTGTGTGTGTGTGTGTGTGTGTGTGTGTGTGTGTGTGTGTGTGTGTGTGTGTTTGCGTGTGTGTGTGTGTGCGTGTGTGTGTGCACGTGCATGTGTGTGTGTGTGTAATTGTCATACATGTACATGCAATCACAGTGCATGCCTTGAAGTTCATAGTTCACTTGTAATCAGGAACCTATCTGACTCAACCATTTCCTGACATAATGCTTGTGGTTTTCAGGCCAAGAACTCGTTCCAAACCTCCAAGAGAACAAACGGACTCTCATCCTCTGAGGAGATCAGCAAGACTCCTAGCTAAACAGCAAAGACTGAAAGAGAGCAGATCTTCAAAGGAAGACCCAAGCCCCGACCCTCATTTTAATAGGGGCTGCTCTACAAGGGCTAGGAATAGTCAGTCATCTCTTGATTGTTCAGTAAAAGAAGTGGTTTTGAAAGAGCCTCCGCACACCTCCGAGATAGAGAGTACACACACCAAGGAGAAGGGATCCAGAAAAAGAAAGCGCTCCAACTCGCCCAAACGGTCCTCGGTTTCACAACCTCCCGAGCTACCGTCCACTAGATTAGGGGTATCACATAACACGCCATTCACTAGACCTACACATAGGAGAAGGTCAGCGAGGAGGTCATTGGAACCGTCCCAGACAACTGTAGAAACAGACATCAACAGTGCTACAAATATCTCTGAGGGTGATTCCAAGACTAAGTCATCTGCCAAACGTCGCCGCACGTCTAGAGGGACTGCCACCGATACATCATCGAGACTTTCAACACCTAGTGGTAAGAATCCGTCTCATAATCGCGGAGTAGCTCAACTAGAGAAACAAGAAGTGACTACCCATTCAAGGGGAAGTGGTAAATCTCAAAGAGGAAGCTCTTCTGACAGACACACAAAGAAAGGAAAGACAAAGAAAAGCCAGCCTTCTTCCTCTGTGGAAGAACTTGACGAAAGTACCAAAAAAACAAAGCGGAGGAAGGAACAAGGAAAGGGAAGTGTAGTAGAAACAGAAGGAGGTGAGTTTGATCCTCACGGACGAAGAGCAGTAAGGGAATCTGTTATTCGTGACCCGACCATCCTCAAGGGGAAAGGCCAAACCACTAGTGAAAAATCTTCCAAGGGAAAAGGAAGAGCCAGGACAGAGTCATTAAGGTACAAGTTCAAATCTAAACCACTTGGTTGTAGATTAACAAGGTGTTGAAAATAGATTAAGAAAGTCACTATACGCTACATGTACCTGTTGTGCTAGGCTCAATTGTCTTCTGTGTTCCAGTGGATTCCATTGTACATGTACATTCCTGCATTTAATTATGATGGCAATGGCTGGCTGTGTACTAAGTGTGCCCTGTTGTACTTCACTTGCATTTTTACATGCTAAAATAGGTCGTGGTCTCAGGGATTTGGCTGGTAGTGTACATACATTTGTAGTTGTGCCTTTCTGGCTTGGCATATACACATACCCATCATGCACCAACATTCCTCGTGGGCTCAAATCCTCCCCAACAGAGCTGCCAGCCCCCCTCCAGTCTACATATACTTTCAGCTTCACCCAGCTCCATCTGTCTAGGATAGTTTTGTATAAACCTCAAGTTATTTTCATTGGGAATGTCAGCTGAAAACAGCTGTATGCAGACATTTTCAACTGTATGGTCAAAGTATTACCTAAACAGTAATGTACATGTATATGTTTACTTTCACTGTTCCCCAGGAGATCTCTGGGGGCTGCTAGCACTGCCTCCTTGGGGTCCAAACTTAATATGGCCGAAGAGTAAGGAACTGTAATGTACTGTATTTAAATATGTATTATGCTGCCTGTTAAGGGAAGGTAGTACATGTATGTGTACATAGACCGTCTGTCAACAGGGTGTAGTGGGTTGGACACTGTTCAGTCTACAACATGGATAGGATGTAGACTAGCTTCTGTTCTAAGAATGGGTGTGCCTTGTAGCAAATGTATCCATGTTACCAGAAAGCATTGAGTTCCATTACTGTGTGCCTTTGTACAATGTATGCCTAACTGTACCTGTGTCAATGGATTATCCGTAGGTGCGGTGAGAAAGTCACGCCCACTGGTAAGTGTACTCTATACACTGTAGTATCCATGTACAACAGGCTCACAATAACTCTGTTTACATTAATATGTATGTAAGTGAATGATGAGAGGCACGTGGATGTACTCTCTTCTAGTGTGTACATAATGATGTATGATAATTGCCATTTCTCTGCCTAAGATTCTGAGATGAGCAGTGGCGGGAGTAAAGTGGGGGGAGCATCCGGGAGGAAGAGGGAGGGGGAGGGGACCAGCAGTAGTGCAGATGATGCATCCAATTCCACATTTGCATCGCTGAGTGACGATAGTCGTAGACTGCAATGTGAGCCTGTGACTGTGTTGATAAAGTTGTTTCTGTACATGATAATTCCATTCTATCACCTTCCCCTCCTCCTCCTGCTCCCCTCCTCCCTCCTCCCCTTCCCCTCCTCCTCCCTCCTCCCCTTCCCCTCCTCCCCCTCTTCCCCTCCATCTCCCCTCCACTCTACAGCAATGTTAGAAGCTCAAGGCCTTCCACCTCATCTACTAGGTGCCTTGGGCTCAAAAATGCAGTACATTTTGCAAAAATCTTTCTCATCATTGAGTTCTTCAAACTGTATGTATATGTACACATGTGCATGTAGAAAGTGCACCATACACATGTACTTTCAGCCACTTTCCCACACAGCATCTCGTGCTCAGCAACTGCTGACTGACATGGAGTCAGGTGATGAAAGTACCCAGTTACAGGCGTGTATTGAAGTGGGTCAGTTACTTGTCATGGGCAATGAAGAGACCCTCGCTGGGTTCCCTGTCAAGCAGGCTGTACCCATTCTGGTAAGTATTACTCTGTGTGTGTGTGTGTGTGTGTGTGTGTGTGTGTGTGTGTGTGTGTGTGTGTGTGTGTGTGTGTGCGTGCGTGTGTGCGTGCGTGCGTGCGTGCGTGTGCATGTGTTAACGTCATTCACATGTTTTTCTTCAGTCCAACCTTCTATCACTGGAGCATAATTTTGACATGGTAAGTATCAATACATACACAATGTACATGTACATGTATATTCAATAACGTACGTGTACCTGTGCCATAGATGGTGAATGCCTGTCGAGCCCTCACCTACATGATGGAGGCCCTGCCGCGCTCCTCGGCTGTGGTGGCCAAGACCATCCCCCTCCTGGTGGAGAAACTGCAGGCCATCCAGTGTATGGACGTGGCAGAGCAAGCACTCTCGGCTCTTGAGCTCCTGTCACGGAGGCACGGCAAAGACATTCTCCAAGCAGTGAGCACATGTCAATACATGACTTTAATCATCCATGAGATGCTTAGAAAGAAAGGCAAGGCAATACAACACAACACAAAGATGAAGCAACACAACACAACTCGCCCAAGGCGGGTATTTTCAAAGAAAAAATAGCTGCCTCGGGTGGGACTTGAACCCACGACCATCTGCTTGCTAGGCGACGCCCTTACTAACTGAGCTACCGAGGCAGCTCAGCTGGCTGGGCTCGAATCAATACAAAGCAATTTCCGAAATCAGGACACCTCACTATGAAAGACAAATTCTTCTGTCGCAAGTTATATCCAGCCTCTTGTCATTCTCCAGGGAGGGGTCAATGCTTCACTGCTCTATCTGGACTTCTTCTCACTGGCTACTCAAGTAAGTCAGTTAGCAGTATGCATGAAAATAAGGCTGCAGAGCAAATCAGGCAAACAGTGGACAGGTGTTTCAAGCTGGTTGGCCCTCATCAGCACCCTGTAGGCCTAGTTGTTCTGCAGGCCTAGACTGACTTACCCTAGGGAATCCTGTGTGGTTGTGGCATCAGAATAACATATAGATGTGCATTTTGTTGATGTTTTGTGGTGCTACCATGCAGCGCTGTGCACTGAGTGTGGCTGCCAACTGCTGCTACTCCCTCTCTGAAGACGATTTCCCTCTTGTTGCAGATGCCATCTCCATTCTGGTAGCCAGGCTCCAACACCAGGTGAGATTTCCCACCACTCCACACACCTGATAATCTTTGAGCAAGTACACAGTGTATATAGGTGTTAACAAGCTTCTCTGTGTGCAATCTGATTGATATAACCACATGCTCAGTAACACCACAATAACATGACTAGTACCAACTCCTTTGAAAAGGCTGCTCATGTATGTGTTGTGCAGGATAAGAAGTCTGTGGAGAGCTGCTGTCAGTGTTTCTCGCGTCTTGTGGAGAGTTTCAGCTCCAATCGAGTGGTCCTGAAACTGGTTGTGACCACTGCACTGTTGCAGAACCTTCAGCAACTGGTCAGTATGTGTGTGTCAGCCCTCTTCTTCCCTCTGGGTAGAGAAGTCCCATATTCTGTACTTTAATACTGTTGTAT
This sequence comes from Theonella swinhoei, assembly GCA_963970385.1. Lineage (NCBI taxonomy): Eukaryota > Metazoa > Porifera > Demospongiae > Tetractinellida > Theonellidae > Theonella > Theonella swinhoei. The sequence goes on from OZ019959.1 coordinate 394,671, forward strand.
GATCCTACTCTTCTTGTTCCTCTCTCCCATCAATGCATGACCCTCCCACAGCTGGTGGTGTCTCCACCTGTCATTAGTTCCAATACGTTTGTGACTGTTCTTCGTATGATGTCCACCATCAGCTCTGCCTGTCCTGCACTAGCAGTGGAGCTACTGAAGATCAGTTAGTGTTCATTGACTAGTATTTCCTTCATTCCAAGACAACTTTTGATACTTTCTTTGTAGTGTGTGTGTGTGTGTGTGTGTGTGTGTGTGTGTGTGTGTGTGTGTGTGTGTGTGTGTGTGTGTGTGTGTGTGTGTGTGTGTGCACGTGTACACGTGTGTAACCCATACATTCTTCCTTGCAGACATTGCAGATACACTGCGCTACTTGCTTGCTGGATCTGGTGAGATTACACTGGAGAATATCGAGGTATTCACACACAGTATTGACATGTACATGTATGTTCATGAAAATACATGTACTTAGCATACCAGCCTAACGAAGAAAGTAAGAAAGAAAAAAAAAGCCGCCCAGCTACATTCCTGACAAACACAAAAACACCAAACACATACATATGTACACGAGTTGTGTTGTGTTGCTTTGTCTTTCTATTGTATTGTGTTGCTTTGCCTTTCTTTCTAAGCATCTCATGGATGATTAAGTCGTGTATGTAGTGAGGGGCACCTGGATGCCCAGCCTTGAGAACTGGGGCGGGGTGGGTTAAAGATCTTTTGTGGTTAACCAACACCCCCACACATCCACATATATCCAATCATACAAATATACAGTTCACTGTTGACAGGACTGTAGCACTTCACTTTCACTTTCTCTCATTTCCATAGTTAATGAGTCGCTCGCCGAATGAAGTGTACGAGATTCTCTCTCTCATAAGGTAAACAGATGTATTAATGTACATGTAGTAGAGCTACTATTTAATACTACATGTATCTTCTCTCTCCAGTCACCTTATGCCTCCACTACCTAAAGATGGTGAGTACAGGATACATATTATACATTCAGAGGTTTTCCTGTTTATTGAAGTACCTTCGTTAGTTGCCTGATTAGAGGGTTTCCCCCATATTATGTTCCCTTGTGGTTCTCTGTGTAATAATCTCCTTTCTTCCCAGGGATTTTTGAGATTGAAGCCATTATCAGTATCAAGAAACATAATCCGACCATTGTAAGTGAATTCATTCCCATGTTTCAATTCCCAAGTTCCCATTCTGTCATTCTCAGGTGCAGTGGGAGTGGCAGGATAACGAGGGGAGCTGGAAACCATACAGCAGTTTGGACAATCGAAACCTCGAGGTACAACATCATAGCAGTGTTTTAGATATACATATATACATCAGGTTCGAGTCCTGCCTGAGGCAGCTCATTTTCTTTGTGTTGGGTGTGTTGTGTTGATAGTCTCGTGGTTTGAATATTTCACGTACATACCAGACAGTCCAGGGATTTTTCTAGAAAAAATTTCAGGGGGGGGGAATCGGGACTTCCTGGGTGTGACTTAGAGATATTTGAATTGATCATAGTCTATCTCAGGGGGGGGGGGAATTGCCCCCCTTGCCCCCCCCCCCCCCAAAAAAAACCCTGGACACCACCGTACATGTAGTTTCTCTCTCCTGTATCCCCACGTAGATGGCTCACAATGCTCATGAAGAGGAATGTGGTGTATGTATAATGGGCAGGGATTATGTCATTGACTTGGGGACACTACAACAGGTAATCATGTGTCCATGCAGTGGATCGGTGTAATGATCCACGATTCACTTCTCCTTCCAGATCAATGAAGACACAGGGACCACTCGCTCTGTCAGGAGGACAGTGCTGGACAGAACCAAACCAAGTGCTGCTGAAGAGTCAAAAAAATACGAAGCAGTAAGAATCATACCCCTACATACATACACACACATTAGAACCCTCCAGATCAGTGGGTTCACTGGGACACTCCACAAGAGCTTAAAGCATACATACTGAGCTTCCTCTGTGGCTTAGTTGGTAAGAGTGTCGCCTGGAAAGCTGATGGTCATGGGTTGAATCCCACCCAAGGTAGCCAATTTTTCTTGGAAAAATGACTGTTTTGGGCGAGTTGTGTTGTGTTGCTTTGCCTTTCTGTTGTGTTGTTGTGTTGCCTTGCCTTTCTCAGCATCTCTTGAAGTGATTGTTCATGTACTTGTACGTGTTGTTAGAATATGTCCTCTTTCAGTGGATTCTCCAGTTACTGTCCTCTGTTTATAGTTCCACTAACAACTACTCTGGTATTTTACAGGATGCCAGAGCTGTGGCTCTGAACTCCGACCCCACCCTGGGCACCTCATTTGTGAGGGCTCTCTTTGCAGTTCTCTACGAGGTCTTCAACTCAATGGTACATGTCTCTATCCACTGCCACTGTGGTCTCCTCACCACTGACCATTACTATGATATTCAAACCCTCCCAGGCTGGATCCTCTGTCCGTAACAAGTGCCTGAAGACTATACTTCGTATCCTATACCATGCACAGTGAGTACATATGTAGACCACTCCATTCTTAACTTCCACTTTATGTGCACCCTTTCTTTGCTCTAGTTCTGAAGTGTTGGCTGAAATATTGAGAGATATACCAGTGTCCAGGTACACGTACATGTTCTAAAACCACAACTACTCAGCCCTGCCTAGGGTATATAAGTCTAGGCCGTCACAGAGCAGCTAGGCATACACGGTGCTGATGAGGGCCAACCAGCCTGAAACAGCTGTCCGCCGTTTGCTTGGTTTGCTCTGCGCACACCTTTTTTCATGTATACATGTATATACAGTCTACATGCAACTGGGTCAAGTATTTTGACACATTCAACAGCCTATGTACATATGTATAGTTTATTGGTTACTCCACATATTGGTTTACACAATGTGTATATGCATGTGTGGCCTCAGTAGCTCAGAATGCAGAATGTCGTGGGTAGTCTCACCTGAGGCAGCTCATTTTTCTTTGAAAATGACTGTCTTGGGTGAGGTTGTGTTGTATTGCCTTGGGAATCTCTTGGTCTGAATATTTCATGCATATTGGCCGACAAAACTCCATCAGGGTTTAATCCAAGGGGGGGGCACAGGGGGGCAAATGCCCCCCCAAGCATATGACACCATCAACAATCCGTCTCCTGCCCTGCCAAATGTGCCCCCCCCCCCAAGTTTCTACAATTATTAATTTTGCCCCCTCAAGGACGCATGTCTAGATTAAACGCTGTCCATGTTAATTTAGTTGCTTGGTGTGCATATTCATTGTGTGAAATATCATTTCCCAGCCATATAGCCACCATGCTCAAGTCCCAGGACTACCACACCACAGTGGGGGGAGTGCAAATGGCCCATATACTCATGGAGAAACTACCAGACATCTTCCTCATTTACTTCTACCGAGAAGGAGTGATCCACGAGATAACAGCCTTGAGAGACAGACCCTTCAAAGTGTTGACCACACCCACAAAGGAAATAAAGACTCCACCCTCTCATCATCAATTATCCCCCATGATATCGTCAGTGACATCATCACATGCCACACCCCCTGGCCCCTCCCACACTCCTTCCACTAGAAAGTATGTGTGAACTCACTCCACACCTCTTGGTGTCTGTTGTGAAACACAACAGAGTGTATATTGGTTATTGGTGTACATGTATGTACTGCATTTTTTCCTGCCCCCTGGCCCCCCTGCCCCCTGCCCCCTGCCCCCATCTACATTAGGAGACTCTCAGACATTATTCGCAGAGGAAAACGTCACTTTCGTCGCTCCCTTACAAGAGGTCGCAGCGAGGACGACCAACCTTCCATTCCAATACCGCAGCCCCCCCACAAATCTGCCACAATTTCTGGGCCCCTCCAAGGTGAAAAAGTGTCCCCTCCCCGTTCATCCTCGTTTTCATCCGCTGTGGGGCTACCCCTCCAGCCCCCCGTGACCCCGGGGGATTCTAGGAACCTCAGTGAAGGAACTAGTACAGGTAGAGGTGAACTGATATTACTGAGTTTTAAATATCTGATCCCTTCATGCTGATGTGGACTCTTCCTCCGCAGGCTCAGTGAAGGAGAAGGTCAATGTCTGGATTCACCATCAAGTGGAGTCATTTCTAGATCGCTGGACCCAGCCTGACAAACAGCACCCGGCCCTGGAGGCTGTTCGCAAACTTACTGATGCTGTCGAGAAGCTCAACCTTTCTTCATCGAACAACTTGGAACCATTGAAGGTATGCACTCCTCTTAAAACGCTTATCTTCTTACTTTCTGCTTAATCAGGACATTGTGTACATGTACATCCGTTAGTTTTGTTGTTTTCCAGGCAATATGCTCCATTGTGGTTGATACTGAGACCAGCATTTCGTCATTTGAGATAATACACTGCAATCTTGTCTCCAGCCTCATCAAGTATGCCATCACGTCTGCCATAATCTTGTGTAAATTATCACCTCATAACCCCTTGCAGGTTTTTGACTGTGGAGAATCCAGAGTGTGTCGTACCTCTCAATTCACGACTCAGGACATTCGTACACGTCTTCATTGGGATACCTGTAAGACGTGTGTGTGTGTACACGTGTACCTGTGTGAAGTGTAGTCTTAATCTTTCACAGGAGCAAGACACTTCTCTGGTTGAATGGGTGAGTCTCTTTGTCTCTGTGTGTATGCAATCACTACGCCTCCCTAGTGAGGACACCTGTAGAATCTCACTATTAAAGAGGCTGTACCACTCACTGATGTGTTGGTCATTCCTATAGTCCTCCCTCTCTCCATCTTGCTCTCCTCCCCTCACAACCCCCCCTTCTCTGCAGTCTCCACCATCCCAGCTAGGCCTAGTTCCACTGCTACAGAAGCTACACGGCTGCATCAGTCAACTGGAACAATTTGCCGTCAGAGTCAACGACCTTCCTGGAAGAAGGTAACCACCCTCCCCTCCCATTTCCAACCCTCCCTACAGTAACCCACTACATTCCTTTCTCTTGTAGAGGGTCTCAAGCATTGAGATTTTTCAACACTCACCAGATTAAGGTTAGTTGAGTGTGTAACGATGAGAGCTTTTTTGACGATAGTTTTGTAATCCTTTTTCTAGTGCTTGTTGGAGCGGCACTCAATGGCCCCCGACACTGTTAGTAACTGGAAGGCGGGCCCCCTCAGGATCGATCCCTTGGCCACTCTTCAGACTCTGGAGAGGTATATGGTTGTGCGTGGGATCGGCCGACCTGACCAGGTACACATACATACACACGCACACACACACACACACACACACACACACACACACACACACACACACACACACACACACACACACACACACACGATGAGTGTTCTCTATCCCAATAGGGAGGACGGAGACTAGAAGATTTCGAGTGAGTTCTCATCCACTACAGACTACACATACATGTACATGTCAATATCATTGTACTGTTGTATTCCCTAACACTACTATAGGATTGGTGATGATGTGGAAGAGAGTATGGTATGTTGTATATATCCATATCTTATATATGTACATGTAGGGTACTAAACTAATTGAATCCTACGCATTGATGGTGAGCAGAAGAGACATGGCCAGTTACATTTGCGTGTAGCACACGGGCAGTCCCTGGGCCAAAACGCATCATCTTATACATTGTACATGTACATACATACATATATATATGGAAATCCCACGCCAGCTGTATGACTAGGGGCTCGCTCCACTTGCCAACTAGTCTCATACTAGGCCATGTGCCCTGGGTACGAGGCTAGGTTCTAATCATTCATTTCTTTGCTTGTAGATTGGTGGTACTCTCCCTACTGCTGACAGGTAATGTTCTGTTGAGCAGTGGAACCCTCTACTTGTCCACTCTGAGATACGGACACCTCAATAAGCGGGACAACTTTGCCAACTTAATGTTTTTTATGTACCTGAAATCAGGACGCCCCACAAATCAGGACACTTTACTAATCAGGACACCTGTCCTACAGGAGTATTGAGGGTGGTCCACTACTCTTGTTTATGCCAAACTTTCGTGTGTGCATTCTTAATAATTCAATTCCGTTTTGTGTCCTTGAGTAGGCATTATTTGGAGTTCTTAATCAACGACAATGTCCTACCCTACAACATGACAGTCTTCCAAGCCATCAGACAGTATGCACTGGTAAGAAGACACCATACGTACATTTACAAAGCCACCAGCCAAGATTTCTCTACCATCAGAACTCACAGGATTCGGAGGAAGATGTCATGCCACTGGGAAAACCTGAACTGTGGATTAAAACCCACGTCATACAGTGAGTGATATAGTCTGTATAGAGGGCTCTCTGTACTGCTGTGTGTGTGGTATGTGGTGCAGTTACCGTCCAGTGGGGTCACCATCGGGCGCTGGCAGCAGCCGAGTCCTGTCGTCCTCCCTCCCATCCAGCCCCACCCTGGGATCTTCTCCAGGTATGCACCAACAATACAAGGCAGAACTTATCCAACGTCAACTTTAGACAGGTTTCATACAGGATTTTTTGGTGGGGGGGGGGGGGGGTTGTGGGGCACTGCCACAGCGTCATGCATGAGTTTCCATGTGAACAAAGACTATGCAAATTTTTCTAGTGGGGGGGGGATGGAATTGAGGCTGGGGCGGGGCCCCTCCACCACTGTAACCCTCTGGAGATGTATGACACTTGTGTATGTCATCTTTTAGCCTCTGTTGTTTCTTGTAGTTCCTCGAAAGAGTTCCAGCGGGGGTAGCTCTAGAAAGAGATCTGGTTCAACCAAACTCCCTCTTTCGGTTCCCGTTCTGTTCCCCCGTGTCACCCGGTCCTCGAGCCGAGATAAATCTTCCTCTCAATCCTCCCCTCCCCTCCCCTCCCCCTCCCCTCAGCCCCTCACCCCTCCCATAAGAATATCACCCACCAAATCATCCCCACCCACCAGATCCCCCTCGTCCACCAGGTCATTTGACGCACTGGCCAGTAAGAAATCTCTGGGAATTGGCCCAGTCTCGAAAGAAAAACAGAAGAGATTTGGAGGTCAGTACCTAATACATGGATGGGATTTTATCTAGGGGGGTGGGGGTGAGGGGGGAAATTTGGCCCCCTCTTTAGAGAAAATGGTTTTGGTCCCCTGAGCTAGGCAGCTAGACTCAACAGTGATCCTTTCCACCTCCTCTCTTCCTGCATCAGGTGACCTGTCTCCTCTTCACCAGTCACTTAAAAGGAGCAGTGAGCTCACTCTCCCCTCAGATGACCCCTGTCTCCCTCTCCTGCGGCTACTGAAAGTCCTCTACTCAATTAACTGCCATTGGACTGATCTTTATCAGGTCTGTTTACACAGGATCTGTTATACATGTACAGTGGAACCTCTCTAATCTGGACACCCTGAAATGAGGACACCTCACTAATCTCTAATCTGGACACCCTGAAATGAGAACACATCTAATCTGGACACCCTGAAATGAGGACACCTATCTAATATCAAATCTGGACACCCTGAAATGAGGACACCACACTAATCTCTAATCCGGACACCCTGAAATGAGGACACCTCACTAATCTCTAATCTGGACACCCTGAAATGAGGACACCTCACTAATCTCTAATCTGGACACCCTGAAATGAGGACACCTCACTAATCTCTAATCCGGACACCCTGAAATGAGGACACTTCACTAATCTCTAATCCGGACACCCTGAAATGAGGACACCTCACTAATTTCTAATCTGGACACCCTGAAATGAGGACACCTCACTAATTTCTAATCCGGACACCCTGAAATGAGGACACCTCACTAATTTCTAATCCGGACACCCCAAAATGAGGACACCTCACTAATTTCTAATCCGGACACCCTGAAATGAGGACACCTCACTAATCTCTAATCCGGACACCCCAAAATGAGGACACCTCACTAATCTCTAATCTGGACACCCCAAAATGAGGACACCTCACTGATCAGGGTACTTTCTTCTGTCCCAATGATCTCTGGAATACAGTTTGCTACAGATATACATTGTACATCAACTGTCTTAGCCTCTAACAGTCTCCACCAATGTCTGTTATACAGGGTGTAGCCGGTAACCCCGTAGTCCCAATGACGGAGTTTGTCAATAACAAATTGACAGCCAAGGCCAATAGACAGATGCAAGGTAGTGACTGTCACAATACTGTAGTTAAAGCAGAGCGGCTAGGCATACACGGTGCTGATGAGGGCCAACCAGCCCGAAACAGCTGTCTGCCATTTGCCTGGTTTGCTCTGCACACCTCATGTACTTCTCAAGGCTGGGCATCCGGGTGCCCCTCACTGCATGCATGTGTGTGTTTGGTCTAGCTGGGTAGGTTCTTCTTTCTTACTTCTATTAGGCTGGTATGCTAAGCACATCCATTTTCATGCACTTGAGAGAGAATTTGTCCTGTGTTCCTCAGATCCATTCAACGTTATGACTGGCAGCTTCCCTCCCTGGCTAAAGGACCTTGCCAAACACTGGTGAGCTTGTCATGTAGCCACTGTGCATGTAGTCCACCTCATGTATTGGGTATCATTATGGGCAGTTTTTGAATTTGATTCACGTCATTGTGTTCCCTTGTTTTCAGTCCATTCCTATTTCCCTTTGAGTGCCGCCAGATGCTCTTCTATCTCACTACATTTGACCGTGACAGAGCCATTGCAAGGCTCCAAGTGAGTCTGTTGTGCATGTAAAATGAAGTGTGTGAGTTGTGCATATAAAATAAACCCTCTTATTGCAACACCTGAAATGAGGAGCTTTTACTGCCCCACATGCTATGATTGCAATCAGGACACCTCACTAATCAGGACACCTCACTAATCAGGACACCTCACAAATCGGGACACCTCACTAATCAGGACACCTCACTAATCAGCACACCTCAGGACACCTCACTAATCAGGACACCTTACTAATCAGCACACCTCAGGACACCTCACTAATCAGAACACCTCACTAATCAGAACACCTCACTAATCGGGACACCTCACTAATCAGAACACCTCACTAATCAGAACACCTCACTAATCAGAACACCTCACTAATCAGGACACCTCACAAATCGGGACACCTCACTAATCAGGACACCTCACTAATCAGCACACCTCAGGACACCTCACTAATCAGGACACCTTACTAATCAGCACACCTCAGGACACCTCACTAATCAGAACACCTCACTAATCGGGACACCTCACTAATCTGGACACCTCACTAATCAGAACACCTCACTAATCAGAACACCTCACTAATCAGAACACCTCACTAATTGGGACACCTCACTAATCGGGACACCTCACTAATCAGAACACCTTACTAATCAGCACACCTCAGGACACCTCACTAATCGGGACACCTCACTAATCAGAACACCTCACTAATCAGTGACACTTTCTTCTGTCTATTCTTCTGTCAGTGTCATAGTGAGCTATCCTGACTTGTGATTTCTATTCAGGAGCAGCGTCCGGAGCTCGCCACTGCTGATTCCCAGACAGTGCTGCCCAAGTTTGACAAGAAGAAGCGCTGTGTTGCTCGCGCGAGTCTACTAGAGCAAGGAGAGAAAATTATGAATGAACTGGCCAGTAACAGAGCCATGCTCGAGATTCACTATGAGGATGAGGTATAGGGACATGAGAGTATGAGAATGAGATGTAGGGACATGAGAGCATGAGAATGAGATATGGAGACATATGAGTATGAGGATGAGATATAGGGACATGAGAGTATGGAGAATGAGATATAGGGACATAGAGTATGAGAATGAGATATAGGGACATGAGAGTATGGAGAATGAGATATAGGGACATAGAGTATGAGAATGAGATATAGGGACATGAGAGTATGGAGAATGAGATATAGGGACATAGAGTATGAGAATGAGATATAGGGACATGAGAGTATGGAGAATGAGATATAGGGACATAGAGTATGAGAATGAGATATAGGGACATGAGAGTATGAGAATGAGATATAGGGACATGAGAGTATGAGAATGAGATGTAGGGACATGTGAGTATGAGAATAAGGTTCATGAAGTATGGGACATCATTGTGTATGTGACCCAGGTTGGTACCGGTCTCGGACCTACCCTGGAGTTCTACACTCTAGTATCACGTGAACTACAGAGGGCTGACCTGTCGATGTGGAGAGGAGAACTGTGCCCTCCTCTGCCAGGGGCCTCTCCAGGTAACATGATACCCTCCTCATGCGTGTCCTTACTGCTCTTCCATAATGACGTCTTGATTGAGGATTTTCCCCCCATTAGGAGCAGCCAACACCCCACTCTATGTTCATAGTCCTGTTGGGCTCTTCCCCTGTCCCCTCGGACCAGCCACCAGATTCTCAGTGGTGGAAGAAGTGTGTTCCAAGTTCAGGTTCCTTGGGAAGTTCATCGCCAAAGCCGTAATGGACTCTAGAATGGTACGTGTTGGGTGGGTAGTGGTCACTTTTGGTACTCCAGAATGGTGGTTAGTGGTATGTGTTGGGTGGGTAGTGGTCACTTTTGGTACTCCAGAATGGTGGTTAGTGGTATGTGTTGGGTGGGTAGTGGTCACTTTTGGTACTCCAGAATAGTGGTTAGTGGTTGCTTTTGGTAGCGACACAACAATTTGTCCCCCCCCCCCCCACTAGTTGGACATACCACTGAGTGAGGCATTCTACAAGTGGATGTTAGGCCTCGAGGGGACCTTCACTGCACAAGATCTTCAGGTACCCTTTGCATACATACATGTACATTTCTGAAAAAGTACACGAGTCATTTGTCGTACATGTTCTGCAGCATGTTGACCCTGTTGTGGCAAGGTCCTTCGCCCAACTGGCTGCAGTGGCTGTGAAGAAACACAGGCTCGAGGGTGACCCTACGCTAGTGAGTCATATACTATATACCTTCATCTCTGAAATGAGGACACCTCGATAAGTGCAAGACCATTGTCACAAATGTATGTGCCTGCAATCAGTACACCTAGCTGTCCATTGGTGTCTGGATACTACTCTTGATCAAGCCTAGCGGTTGTGGTTTTAAACAAACATATTCATGTCAATTTCCCAGAGTGATAAGGCACTTGCTGTGGGCATTGAATCTCTGTCACTGGAGGGAGGTGGCAACATCGACGACTTAGACCTGGACTTCACCCTACCTGGCTACCCCGACATCGAGCTGAGGGTGAGACACTGTTACTATTAATAGTCACACATTGTTACTATAATTAGTAATTCGGATCGTATTCCGTATCCTCTAGCCCGGGGGGAAGGATGTCCCCGTCAACATACACAACCTAGATGAATACCTGAAGGTAGGTTTTAGGGTTTGTGTTTCTTTGCAAAACTAACTAAGTCATATTTCTCTCTCTCCCTCCATCCTCTCTCTACCCTCCCTCCTTCTACCCCTCTCCCTCCTTCTCTCCTTCCCTCCCTCCCTCCCTCCCTCCCTCCCTCCCTCCCTCCTTTTCCCTCCCTCTCTCCCTCCTCTTTCTTTCTCTCTCCCTCCCCTCCTCCCTTCTCTCTCCCTGTATTCAGTTGGTGGTTGACTGGACTTTAGTCCGAGGTGTTGCAAGACAGATGGAGGCATTCAAGGAAGGTTTCACTACCGTCCTCCCTCTCTCTAGCTTACACACCTTCTACCCCATAGAGGTACACACACACACACACACACACACACACACACACACACACACACACACACACACACACACACACACACACACACACACACACACACACACACACACACACACACACACACACACACACACACACTCAAAATCCATCAACACCTGCAGATGGACATGTTACTTTGTGGAGCCAATCATCAGAAGTGGGATATCAAAGGTACCACTTTAGCCTCCAGCTCTCTCCACTGTATGTTGATATAGTCATGACTTTAATCATCCATGAGATGCTTAGAAAGACAGGGCAAGGCAACACAGCACAACTAGTCATTTTTCAAATAAAATTGGCTGCCTCAGTGGGATTTGAACCCACGGCACTCGCATTCTAGGTGACGCTCTTACCAACTGAGCTACCGAGGCAGCTCAGCTAGATGCAATGTGTAGTACTTTCAGGAGATTCTTCACTGTGTTGGTATAGACATGGACTATCATTTCCTTTTCTCTCAGAGCTAATGGAGTGTTGCAGACCGGATCACGGGTACTCTCACGACAGCCACGCAGTACAATACCTCTTTGAAGTCCTCAGTACGTACGATACTGTGGAGCAGAGACACTTCATTCAGTTTGTGACCGGCAGCCCTCGCCTACCTGTGGGGGGTGAGTACATTGTACTATACATATACAGTCTAATCCAGACACCCTTGGGACAGAAGAAAGTGCCCTGACAAGTGAGGTGTCGAGTTGAAAGTATACAAGCTTAAGTGTCTGGTTACACTATAGAAATACAACCGCTATTGTATGCCAGCTGTTATCATACTTGTCGCCTGTCGTAGGATTTAAGGCACTTAACCCTCCTCTCACTATTCGTTTGTCGTAGGATTTAAGGCACTTAACCCTCCTCTCACTATTGTCCGCAAGACTGTTGAGTCACCTCAACACCCCGATGACTTCTTGCCCTCTGTAATGACCTGCGTCAACTATCTCAAACTGCCAGACTACTCAACAGTGGAGATTATGAGAGAGAGACTGGGGTTTGCACTCCGCGAGGGAAAGGACTGTTTTCACTTGTCATAGTTAGAATCATGAGCAAACTTCCATTTTAAGTTATTTTACCACTGTGAATAATTAACCACGCCCCTAGCCACACCCACCACTGTTCATCATGTTCATATACAACTGTACACTTGTGTTCTACGATGTTGCAATAAATTATTTTGTTGTGCCATTAAATGTTGATTTTCCTGTTCCGTAAATGCTAATCTTATCTCACATCTGTTCAATTTGTACATCATGTACATTATATACTGTGCACTGCAATTCAACAAAAATTAAAAACATGTTGGTCAAATTATTGCACTCTGTATTCACCAGGTCCCAGGGGATTTCATCGCCTATATAATGTTGGGAGAATGTGTAGTCGAGCTTGGTCATGTGGGAATAGCAGCGGCTGTTTCCAGACACAAGTATTTGACCCTTGGCCTGATACACACAGAGTTTAAGATGTTACTTACACAGGCAAGTGAGCAGGCCCAACTATTGTCTACTGCTCCCTCGCCTATCACTTAACCAGTACTGTATATTACGTAGTCTGTTTTCTTAAACATTGCTCACAGAGGCTTTCGTTATAATAGTTACTATGACCTCGAAATACAGCAAGGTATTCTAATTATACACAACTGAAAGAAAATTTAAAACACAACTCTATAAACAGTATACAAAATCCAGCATTTAATGCTAATAATTATATAAATAGAACTGCAATATTAATAGTTTGTCCAACTAAATTATATATGTGTCTAGATTCAGAACGGAATTGGGTCTCGCTCTCTACCCTTCTGCAACCGGAACACCATCTCGTAAGGATATGGTAGCTCCGTCTTACTCTTACTGTCAAGTTCATCCATCTACATGTAGGAGATGTACTACAGTACGTGGATCTAATCAGGACACCCTGAAATAAGGACACCTCAATAAACAGGACACTTTTGTTGTCAGACAAATGCCATATTTGTGTATAATTCAACCCCTGAGATCAGGACACCTCATTAATCAGGACACTCCTTTCTGTCCCTGATTACAGAGGTTCTATATACATTCTCAATTAATTATTTATCATATCAAGCCATATTATGAGTGGGCATTATTAAAATTGTTCTCATTTCTTTATGTTCATAAGAATGTCTTGTTTACATTTCTCCCATACTCTCGTGATTTCATTTGCTCATGAATTATTCATTACCTCTTCCTGAGACAGTGTAAGGTTGGCCGCCTGAAGATTGTCGTGGAGTTGGGTGGAGTTTCGAGCTCCAATCACCACGGAAGCCACTGCCGGCTTGTGCAGTAACCAAGCTATGGCAACCTGCGCCACAGTAGCATCTGAAGGAAGGAATGATGTATGTGCAGGTGTTTTTAGGAGGGGGGCAAGGGGGGCAATTTGCCCCCCTTAAAGTGGCTTTGCCCCCCTGAGATGGGCTGTGATCAATTCAAAATATTCCAAGTCACACCCCCTCAATTTTCCTGTCCTGATGTCCACCCTGAAAATTGTTTCTAGAAAAATCCCTCTGTGTGTGTGTGTGTGTGTGTGTGTGTGTGTGTGTGTGTGTGTGTGTGTGTGTGTGTGTGTGTGAGTGTGTTCATTAACCAATGTACCGTGTGCAGCAGCTATCTCAGCGAGGGTATCTGACAGCTGCCAGAACATATCGTTATCCGCCCACTGCTGCAGGCTGGGATGTGATTGGTTGGATCGAGACTTGTCAGCCTCCACCCAGGCCACACGAGAACTGTCGTCGTGAGAAACTTCCACTCCCCTCTTAAACTTCCCAGTTAACAGGCCCCTAGTGTGTGTGTGTGTGTGTGTGTGTGTGTGTGTGTGTGTGTGTGTGTGTGTGTGTGTGTGTGTGTGTGTGTGTGTGTGTGTGAGCAGGTATGTGACAGTACCAAGAAATGGTATTTATAGTACTACTGTGTGCACTTATGGTAGTAACCAAACACTACATGTCATTACCCCTTTAGTGGACTCCATGGGAGACAGGCCACACCTTCTCTCTTGCATACTTCCATGATCTCCCACTCTGTTGACCTACACAACAGGCTGTACTGAGCCTGGGGATGGTAGAGGTGGATTACTGAGTCCCTCTATCTCACCTCCCTCCTCCCTCTCCCTCCTCCCCCCCCCCCCCCCCCCCTCTCCCTCTCCCTCTCCCTCTCCCTCCTCTCCCCCTCCTCCCTCTCCCTCTCCTTCTCCTCTCTCCTCTCCTTCTCTCCATACCTGATTACTGACAATCTGATTCAGTCCCAGCTGACGTCCCATGTCAATTATCTTCTGAAACTGCCATCCAGTGACATTGCTCACTCCTACATAGCGGACCTTCCCACACACGACAAGATCATTTAGAGCTCTCAGGGTCTCTTCCAGTGGAGTACCATCGTCCCAACAGTGGATCTGGAGGGAGGAGAGGAGACAAAGGGAAAGAGAAAAGGGAGAGTGAGAGAGAGGGAGGGAGGCAGAGGGGAGAGAGATTGAGAGACAGAGGGAGAGGGAGAGAGTGAAGGAGAGTGAGAGAGAGAAGGGGGAGGGGGGAGGCGGGAGGGAGAGAGAAGGAGGGAGAGAGAGGGAGAGAGAGATTGAAAGAGGGAGAAAAGGGCTGCAATATGCCGATTACCTATCATCAAGGAATGGCAGTCTCAGTGCTCCTACTACACACAAACACAATAATAATTTTAACTGTCGGGACACCTAACAATGCCAATATTCACGAGCTTTTATTTCCACGCTTCATCCCCCAGATTGGCGCCACATGGCAGGAGTGTGTGTGTATAAGACCTACAGGTAACTCGTGTGTGGCGTAATACTTATACACAGGCCATTGATTCAAGGCATGGACCGTTGGCCTCACACAACTAGCCAGCCAAGTGTCTATTGAGTCGTCCCTGGTTACTCCCATTAACAAATGGATTTTAGAAATTCTGAAAAATTAGGTGCATTACCAGCTGCAATATAAGGTAGAACGAGGCACTATGTGATGGCTGCTTTCCTGAAGTTTACAGTTATTGGTATGTGAACTTCAGAAGGGTGGGCCTATATTAAGTGGTAGGAAGTGATTGGGGATCTGTCCGCACTTTGAAGTGGTGTGTTCAGCCATTTGTGTACACTTGCAGCTGGAGCTTAGAGCAAAATTCCCTCCACCAAATAAAAGCAATGCCAGACCACATTAATTAGTGAAGTACATTCAGTTATTGGCCACACCTTATCAAAAGCAGGTGCATTAGAGTGTAGGGGATTATAGAGCAGGTTCATTCCCGTACCCACATTCCCATACTCACATTCCCATACCTGATAGAGGTCAATGTATTCGCTGTACAGTCTGTGTAAGCTCTGCTCCACTGAATTCATTATGTGGTGACGAGAGAGGCCACGACAATTCACATCATCTCTGTCCATTGGCCCAAACACCTACGAATGGTATATAAATCATGTAGTTCTATACACTCCACTCTAGATTTGCACGCTGTAATTTCATTGGGCAAAGAGATTCAAACTGACGTTTGTCGTTATGTAGATCGTAGATAGTCTGTTACTCTTGTAGAGTCACGTATAAGTCATGTCAAGCTGTACATGATTAATGTAATTAGTGTGGATAGGTTACCGCACACTAACTGTTGATTTTCAACAAGTTTTGGTATAGTTCCTCATTTCATGGTGTCCTAATTAGAGCTCCACTGTATCTCCAGTACAGAGAGAGGGTGCTTACCTTTGTAGCAATGATTAGTTTTGATCTCAGTTCTGGTTTCTTCACAAGGTACTGTCCAATAATCTTCTCACTCATGCCGTGCTGGTAGACGTCGGCTGTGTCGATGAAGTTGCCACCAGCACTGATGTATTGGTCTAGCAGCTGGTGAGAGGTGACCTCATCACTTTGGCCTGGTCGGCCGCCCTGTGTGTGCAGTGGAGAGAGAGCCCCCCTCATTAGACTAGCGCATGCGGTAAAATGAAGGGGCGGGGCAGGGGTGTGCCTGACGTAATCATGGCCTCCTCACCCTCCACTGTAAACTCATCTTCCCTACAACCACCATTACTACCATAAACATCTAAGGTATGAGTGTACATTTCACTAGTGAAATACAATGCCCACGTGCCGTAGTAAGTGATATTGTCTACATGTCTCACTTCCCTCGCTGGCCCTATAAACACAACCAGCTGCACTTACCTCTTGCTGGCCAAATGTCATGGCGCCAAGACAGAGGGTGGACACCTTCAGCCCGCTATTTCCCAAGTAGCGGCACGGCAGATGGACAGCCGTCGCCATTCTTTTAGCAGTCAACTTGACGTACACCCCCGCGCGCTAATTAATGAATATTAAAACTATTGTTTGTTCATTTACATAATAATGCAGTACTACAACATAATATCTACGTCCCTTCATCAGATGAAGATGAAGAATCCTCTGACATTGCCTCAGGTTCTTTGAAAATCTAAAAAGGAAGAAAGATTACACACAGTGTAGTGATATTAAAGGGATGGTCTACCATTCCAAACCCAGTGCGACTGCTCTCTGGAGCTTTAGTGTCATTTTGACTCACTCCTGAAATGAATGAAGACATATCAACTACCTATTTCATTGTGCACAAGTTACATAATACCTAAGGATATATACAAAATATTGAGTTTGGGTTACTTGTGGTGACTATTACCATTCATCAATTTTGCTACTTAAAGGTAACTACTGCCACATAGCCCAAACAGACCAAGTGTTACCTACATTAGCAGTACATGTATTACCAGCATCACCTACATTACCAGTATTACCTACATTGACTATCATTACCAGCATTACCTAGATTACCAGTATTACCTGCATTGACCAGCATTACCAGTATTACCTACATTACCAGCATTACCTAGATTACCAGTACTACCTAGCACCAAATACATTGCACAATACATGCAGCATCATCACATTAACAGTGTACACAGAAGCAACTGGAAGCTGAAATAGGATCATGTGCCTGGCAACTTCATAACGGAATAGCTATGTAGGTGCAACAGAACACCACTACACTAAATACCTTCTATAGTATACCTATCATTACACTGACTGTTTTCAAATAGTTTGGAGATGAAGTTGTTGAATAGCATCATATTAAGAATTGATGTTAGCAAGCAATGTTACAACATGGGAATGAATGGAAACAAGAGTGGTGGATTATTTGAAAACATATTACAATTCTACCCACAGCACATGTTACAGTGTAGTGAAATGAGCAATGAAAATGGTGGAGTTCTTCAAAGACAGATGATAGGACTTGTAAATCCACTGCGCATATATCAAAGTGCGCGCTCGGGTTACACTGCGTCTCGATAGTAGTCAGTTGATAAGGAGGCCAGGTTGGTACAAGATGTACAGAGTCGCTTCGAAAGAACAGAAGAATGGGATGTATACATCCATAGTGAAGTTCAGGGGAGAGACCGCTAACACTTCTTTCTTTGCGTACAAGGCGGCTTGAGGTTTGTGCCCTCTAGTAGCGGATGCTTCTGCTCCCAGAGCTCACATTACTTGCTCGGCTACTAGCGCGGGAGGGAGGGCGCGACGTTCCCCGACCTGACGAGCCTTCTAACTCGGACACGGTGTACAATACTCCGGCAAACGGTGAGAACATCGTGCTCACGCACATGTCGAATCGTGTGTACGCAACCTTTGCGTATTTTTTAACTGTTGCAGAGTCGATCTTGGCCATTGCGAATTCGCTGGAGAAATCCAAGTCTTAAGTCGATTTGATCGCGATATACTGCGAATCTACAGCTACAACTTGCGAGCAGCAGTTTTATATAGTATGAGAAGGTGGGGCGCGCGCGCGTAACGGAAACGGCATTACTAAGGATGCGCGGGGGAACTACTGTTTGCACTGTAAGCGGTTATTGGGTAACAACAGTAGTCAAAACAGGTGTTCAATAGGTTTGCTGACTGACCAAAACTACAACGCCATTTGTAGTGTGGCTATATATCCATCATCGTAAGAACTATCCTTGTGGCGAGTGGAGCTAGCTGTGCAAACGGGCAATTTTTCTATATGGTGACAACACATATAAGTTAGACACCGAGTCGAGGGAACTACGCGATTTAGAGAGCCGAGGGCCAGATGTAGCGTCCCGAGTGTAGTGAGGGCGCTACCAAGGGCCCGAGGCTTTCTAAATCGCGTAATTCCCGACGAGTGCGTCTAACTATTTTAGACTACAGCGGAGAAACTGATTGGACAATGAACATTCAAAACGCTAGCAACAAGCGTGCCAATAGATCCCGGTACTAGGGGCCAGCGGCCAACCATAGACTCCGCTAACGAGGTGACTATGAAAAATAGATCCCGCGTTTCTCACAACCTGATTGGTCAATTTAAAGTTACCGTAGTCTAATATACCTTATATCCTAATTTTCATGTGAACTGACATAGAAAAATTGTCACCACTACACTAGGTGACAATTTTTCACTGCCCGCCAAAAATACACTGCATTCACCTAGTTATAGGGCACACTACTTGTGTCACACTACTAGCATCACATGTTGACAATTCCACTCTACTCCACGTTTCAATTCTCAATCCTTACAAACACTTTCACGCAAACATCTGTGGTTAAGTGCATGACGTGGATTACCCATCTATTGTCAAGTGGACATATGGCCACACTCTACTCCACCACTTTGTGGCCTGGGGTCCACCTGATGCCATTCCTTATGTAGCAATAGCTGGAGGGGAAGTCCTCACTCAACTACAGATCTATTCACTGGAGCAGCAGAGGTTTGCAACCTTAAAAGGCATTTAATTGGCCATCTTGTAAGATGATGCTGGTATGGTGTCAAAATGTCTGGAGATGTGGGGAGAACAGCAGAACAGATTGTTGAGTGCGCAGAAGGCAGACTGGTAAACATGTCGCCATTCTCTGTCAAAATACTTCACATCATTCCTGCCTTTTGGCAATACTGCACAGCATTAGTTCACAGAGGATATTGTTTCTACCTCCACTTTGTACCCATTTTGCAGTTATGTTGTGATTACTACGACACATGATGATCTGCTAGCCTTTCGGAACAAACTCCTACACACTATTCCCTAGGAAAACGTGGACAAGGGGAGACACTGAAATTAAATTCATCTCTTCCCGTTAGTCACAATACGCAATAAGACCGTGTGACCAGAGGCTTTGGGAGAGAGAGGGTGTGAGAAACATTTGGTTTCATACTAAACTGTTTCACAGTGCTAGAATGGATATGTTTCTATATAGACATCTGGTGTGATATAAGGTGAATAAAGCTGGCATTCTTTGATGTAATACGAGTGAATACATATTAAATCAGGTGTTAATGAACTTAATGGGCTCATGAATGTCTGGCACATACCAACCCAGTCTCTCCAACAAAGCCATATAAGACAATTTAGAGTCCTAAACCAACGGTGTGGGAAAATTAGTGGAGCCTAAAGAAACCACTGAAAGTTTTCTTGGCCCTTTCCTAATGTTTCCCACCAGGTAGTCCTTCCTTATCAACACATCAAAAAGCAGCTAGACTCATCGTTACATACCAGTAACTCTATCTGGCCACCACCCATTATGAATAGCCTCAAAAATACTCACACTACAGTGAGGTATATGTCACATATACTGCATGTGGTTTCCCTATGGACCCCAGCCCCCTCAACGGAGGCAACCTATCCCATGTTTTATAGTATCCGGTACTGTATGGTGCACAAAATGTCGTTCACACACACACACACACACACACACACACACACACACACACACACACACACACACACACACACACACACACACACACACACACACACACACACACACAACCTTGTAAGACAATAGCTCCATTACTCTCAATGGCCATCTTCTTCTCTGGGGGTTCCGAGGGGGCCAAATCAGTACTCAACTTCCCTTGCTCTGGCTGGGGAGGGGGGACTGAAAATCCCCCCAGAAACCCAGACCTCATCTCAACATCTTGTGGATAAGGTCTTCTGGGGTCAGCTAAAGAGTAAGAGAAACATTGCAGGCATTGTTGTCAACAAAACCAGTAGTCACTTCTAGCAGTGGAACCTCTCTAAAACAGACACCTTTGAGCCAAAAAAGGGTGTCCTGGCTGGATCAGTGAGGTGTCCTGATTAGTGAGATGTCCAGATTCCTGATTAGTGAGATGTCCAGATTAGTGAGGTGTCCTGATTAGTGAGATGTCCAGATTAGTGAGGTGTCCTGATAGAAAAATATATACATGTAGCATTGGGCTAGCCAAAGGTGTCCTTATTTCCCTCATGTCCGCTCCACAGCTGTGGATGTGTGGTCAATGGCAGTGGTGCTACAGCAGCTTCTTAAGTACACTTCCCCCATGTCCTTTTGTCCCTATTTCCCCCCCTCACATGTGCTGTCTAGGCCACTTCCTTCTTAAGTAACCCCTACATTTGTCCACATAGACAGGAGGCTGCCATTAAAGGTCTATTGTGTGCACACACAGCACCAAATACTTAGCAAATGTAATAATGGTCGGGACTCAGTTTACGGTGGGCCCATTCTCTGTAAAGAGGATACTTTGATAAACACATACGTTTTGCTGACTCTAATACTACATCTAATCTGCATCGTATGTATTTTTGACATCAGGACACCTCACTAGACAGGATATGTTCTCTTGTCCAACAGGTGTTAGATCACGCAATCAGATACGTAATCTTATAGTATGGTGGTATGCAATATACTACAGAGAAAGATTAGGATACTTAACTGGTAATTGTTTTTAAGCAGTCTAATGTGATATGGAGTTGTAGTGTGGGAGGTGTGATAGAGAGAGTAACAAGGTAACCTCAGGTTCCTTGTCCTTCCACGTTGTACATTTTAAGGTCACCCTCTCCCCTCCCTCCCCACCATCCCCTCCCTCCCCCCCACCCCACCCTCTCCTCCCTCTCCCCGCCCCACAATTAAAATGCACAACAGGGAAGGCCCGGGTACTGAGGCTAAGCGACAAGGAGCAATGGAAGTCGGAGACAACTAATGCTGAAATTTGACCAGACAAATTCCCTCCAACATTTTCTACATACTTGTGGTCACCAAGAAGGTGAGGATATGGAAGAAACATGTGAATACCCTTCATCCAGGTCATTCTATAGGGCTAGGGTTAATTAAATATGCGATTGGAATTCGGTTATTTTGTTGAAGGTATGCAGCTGCTGTGGTACAAGTCCAAATGGAGTTTCATCAGAGGATATATCCCTATTTGTCCAGCCCACACAGGAGAGAGATTAATGTATAATTGCTACCACATCACAAGGACCACTCTCACCAACACCTTCAATTATCCTCTATCAACTACAGAGCAATAATTTAATGTCTACATTATTAGCCACATGAAAGGCTACACACTAACAGCAATGGAACTGTAATATAGTATCCAGTACCCCAGACTACATTGTTTTTGTCTAAGAATGGTCATAAAAGCCTAGCTAAGTGGGAATGGTAACACAGGATATTGTACTGAGTGTGACGTATATACAAGAATATGTATGGTATAGACTTGGCAGCGGAATTACAGGCCTTCCCTCTGCTGGAGTCTAATAAGGGAACGCAGCAGTTGAGAAGGAATAGAGAGCCATAGTTTCTACCTATAGAGAGGAGCTTATCTAATTCAGACACATGTGGAATGGAGAAAGTTTCCTAATTAGTGAGGTGTCCTAATTGAACCCTAATTGGCGAGTGGAGTGAGCTGTCCTTGTGATGTGAACGGGCGATTTTCTCTCTCTCTCTATATATATGTATCCCACACTGTACATACCATAATGCCATACGTGCTTCTAATTTTGTGTGCGCACTCTCCCGCTTGGCAACAATGCTTAGTATTCCACTAGTTTAAAACACAATGTATTTGGGACAAAAGGTGCGAAGGAGTGAATCGAATGAGGCTTAACTCAGCACATGACTGTACTGCTACCAGGAATGAAGCACAAGACAGTAAGCAGATATGGCACTTCTGCACCTGACCTACACAGCAGAGTGATGGACTTGGAATGCAGCAATTGACAGGTGCAAGTACAGGTCTCAGTTTCACAGAATCTAATTAGTTACCTTCACACCCATCTCTGCCCAATGAACACATGGAGAAGATAATTGACCAATTAACATTCCAACACCTTAGTCACATCACCATGTACCAACGAACTACATCACTAAATACAAGGAAATGTGCAAGAATTTTCACTAACTTCTTTGATGCAAACAGATACATAGCATAGAAGTTTCCAGCAAACATACCGTACATTCTGTTACTGATGCCATCAGTATGTTCCCGATCATATAAAGAGGTAGCCTCGAGCCCAGGCCTTCCCCAAACAGTTACACTGGCGTAGGTCCAGCTCTATTCTCGAGCAAAAAGCTTAGGTAGTCACTTCGAGGTCAATGTGGCACGTGCTACGCGTCATCCCTCACGTGATGTTTCATCCCAGGCCTTCCCCGATTTTAAAACATGCACAATTACACGCAACGGGGAAGGCCTGGGAACTGAGGCTAATAAAGAGTGTCTGGTAAGATGATTAGAATATGATAGAGGGTATGTTGATCTCTACACCTTGGTGTGTGTGTGTGTGTGTGTGTGTGTGTGTGTGTGTGTGTGTGTGTGTGTGTGTGTGTGTGTGTGTGTGTGTGTGTGATGTGTGTGAGTGAGTGTGAGTGTGAGTGGAGTACGTTCACTAATATCACTAAATTGGTGGTTAGGACGACATTCCAAAACACCTCCTTATTTGGTTGCATCAGATAAATGAGGGGGTGGACTGTAATACACACCAATTCCTAGATACCACTCAAATGATATTGGTATATGCCTCAACAAACACACATCAATCTGTACTGTGGTCAAGCAGGTAAGTTACTAAATTTAGAAGGCCACTGTTACTAAATTTTGAAACTTAAATGATGTCATAATGCACACTAGGCACCACTTAACACCATTTAACACTACAACAAATTGTGTACTAATACAGAGATCAAAGAATGTGCTATTTCCTGTGATTTAGTCTCTCTCACTCAGACACAAATGTTTATTTCCTGTGATAACTTCCCCTCTGTGTGCCAATTTACTAAAAATGTTTTTACTCTTCCAAGCACCATGTCGAATTAGGACTCTCACTATCACGACACCTCATTAATCAGTACATCTCAATTATCAGGACACCTCACTAATCAGGACACCTCACTAATGACACCTCACCAATCAGGACACCTCAATTATCAGGACACCTCACTAATCAGGACACCTCATTTATCAGGAGACTCCCGGATTAGAAGCTCCTCTAGCTCTGGACTCACCAGGTTGCCAACCAGTAGGGGACACAGTAGAGCCAGCCTGACTAATACGATGAGCATAGCGAATTAACTCTTCAGGTGTTACTGAACCTGGAATGGAAGTGTGAGTGTGTGTGTGTGTGTGTGTGTGTGTGTGTGTGTATGTGTGTGTTGTGAGTACACAAGACTCAATGACTCACCCTCGTCTGCTTGTGATATTGACCTTAATTTCTGCTTTCCATGATATACCGCCAGTTCCTAAGGTCAAAGGTCACATGGGACTTGTAAGGACTGTGAAGTGTAATTAAATATTAGCACTACCTTGTACCTAATTACTTCCACTTATCACTATAGAGGAAAGGGACTATATATAGAATATACAATTTTGATGAGGTAATGAGAATTGCCTAGGAATGTAATTAACTGTGTGTGTGTGTGTGTGTGTGTGTGTGTGTGTGTGTGTGTGTGTGTGTGTGTGTGTGTGTGTATGTATGTATGTGTGTGTGTGTGTGAGTGTGTGTTGTGTGTGTGTGTATGTATGTGTGTGTGTGTGTGAGTGTGTGTTGTGTGAGTGTATGTATGTATGTGTGTGTGTGTGTGTGTGTGTGTGTGTGTGTGTGTGTGTGTGTGTATGTATGTATGTGTGTGTGTGTGTGTGTGTGTTGTGTGAGTGTGTGTGTGTGTGCACTACACCTACTAGAATCTTTTCTGCATCTTGCAGCCTGGCTTGCAGCTCTCCTATATCCTGACTCCTCTTTTCCAACTGCCCCTCCACCCTCTCCAGCTCGGCTTGGCACGACCTCATCTCCAGTGCTAAGCAAGAGAGAGAGAGGGAGGGAGGGAGGGAGGGAGGGAGGGAGGGAGAGAGAGAGAGAGAGAGAGAGGTCACATTTCACAACAGAAAGGTAACCTTAATACCTGTCTCCACAAGTTGCTGGATTTCTCTGTCTCTTTCAATCAATTGCTCCAGAACCTGAATCACAGATAAAAGATATTGGTATACAGAGGTACAGTGTTGGATATTACAGTGGATATATTTGATGGACTTTGATCACTGCCGGATATCATCATAGATCGTTGCTTTATATCACCAGATATACCTTCAAGTAATTCCCTGTGTGTGTGTGTGTGTGGGTGTGTTAGGGTGTGTGTGTAGGGGTGTGAGCAGGAAGTAATTACTTAGGTGACGTAGCGTCAGTCATACAAAGGCATACATACCGCTCTCTAACGTCTCACTATGGATGTATGTCTTCTCTCACCGCTAACATACCTGGTCAAGCTGCTAAAAGCAGCCAAACTGCTTTGTAACTTCGCTTTTACCGATTCACCGGCTGCCATTTTCTTGTCTTGAATCGCGCATGCGCATGGAATCGCAGTCGGCGTGCGCAAACCGCGCTCTAGGCAGGAGTAAACAACCAATGAAATTCGTTACTTGAAAAACGTAATAGTCACTCGACCAATCAGACTGCCTCAATTAACAATGCGAATCCGTGCATGATCCACGGAGCAGGCGTGTGCTATACGGACACTCGAGCCTCGTTTGGTTGTTTTGAACGCAAGGCCCAGTGCGAGCCGTGCATGTGTTCGGTTAGAAGCTTCACAGTTCCGTTGGAGAACTGTTAGTCGAAGTAGCTGAGGTATCTGGAGGCTAGTTGAGCGTCAGATCATCCAACTAAGTCGTGTAGACTCCGATTGCCGGGTGTACCTGTCGGGATCGAGTGAGAACAGTCCCAGGCAAACCACCGAGATAATACGCTGCCGCTGGAGAGCACGTCAACTACCAGTCGGCCATAAAGTGAGTTGATGGGACTTGGGGGTTAGCGTGGACAGGTTAATGAGAGGCGAGGGGCGTTAGCTTGTAGCTAACTCGTCTCTCTCTCCGCCCCCAGCTCTAGGTACAGAAGAGCCTTCGTGACTCACCCGCGTCTTCCCCGTCAGCATGAACAGCCGTCTCTAACAGACGTCTGAGGAGAGTAAAGCACATTGGATCCGCCAGACCCTGCCCAGCTGCCGAGAAGACCCCGCAAATGAGCGAGCAAGGCAGAAAGCAAGAGGTGGGTATTCTAATTGAAGCACACCGCGAGGTATTCTAATAAGACTCTATCAAAACATTCTCGCGTTGATTTTATCCAATACGGTGATAACTGGGACAATCCTTAAATACTAGGAAGTGTAGAAATCACGTTGAATGCCCTCATACATCACAAACAATCATCTTGTCCCTTGAAAGACCAGATTCTGGAAGCTTGTTTTGACTGCACACATGGCCTTGTCTTGGACACTGTTCACAGAGTGATGCGTAAGTAGACTTCATTTAACTGCCATCGAACACACTACACCACTACGAGGTGGTAACAAGACGGGGGCTTGGTAGTATACCTGTTTATTCAGAAGAAACAAGGGGAATGCTGACTTCAGCAGTTTATTCTGTTGACCAATCAGATTTACTCCTCTCTAAACTTTGAATTTAGTTACTCGTGATTAAAATCTTTTTGATAAGAGGCAAGGACAGACTTGTTTCCTGTAGACTGTTTTTATAAAGCATAGTACCGTGGTTACAAGTGATGAGAAATTTTGAGGCACTAGTGCCATGCCCACTGGCCTCTCTCTCACACACACACACACACACAGCATGCCTCATATTGATGGCTGCCAAGATATTACTGTTTTGTGATTGCCAAATGTACCAGGAATTAAACCTCTCTTACCCCCCCCCCCCTCACATATCCACATTCTCCCCCCTCTCTCTGCCCACCCCCCTCCCTCCTCCTCCCTCCTCCTCCCTCCTCCTCCCTCCTCCACCCCCCACAGGACTCAGCAGCTCACAAGTCTCGAACCCCCACCTCCATCTCCCCATCCTTGGGACCCTCTTCCTCCCTGCTACCCTATCCCCTCCCCCCTCACGACTACACCTCCCACGCTCGTCTCTACCCCATCATGCATCCCGGTATCAGCATCCCCCCACCCATGGCCCAGTCACTACAACCGTCCAAGCCATGCCTCACTAACGAAATGGGACCTCCGATATTCATGCCATGTAAGTAACCAGTTATGTTCCTCAGGTGAGGGAGGAACAGATGGTAAGGATTTGCCTGTGTGTACATGTATGTGTGGCTCCGCCCATGATTGTGGGTGTGTGGTCGATGGCAGTAATGCTATAAACAATTGCTTCAAGAGATGCTGAGAAAGGCAAGGCAACAACAACAACACAACAGAAAGGCAAAGCAACACAACACAACTCGCCCGAAGCAGTCATTTTTCAAAGAAAAATTGGCTGCCTCGGGTGGAACCCGAACCCACGACCATCAACTTTCCAGGCGATGCTCTTACCAACTGAGCTACCGAGGCAGCTCAGCTATGGTAGGCTTATGAGTAGTATATATTACTAACCAGTTTAGTTCTGTCTAAGGTTAATTGAAAATCTCTTCCGGATCTAATTGGAAAATCGTACATGCCCATTTTAGGAGTCACAGTGTTCTGATGTCTGCCCTTGTTCATTGATGTAGACAATACCTGCATTTATTTAAGGAGCAGCTGTGTATTGTGTAATGCTTCGTAGAGTGTGGATGATGAAGTGCTGTGTTATTGTTATTTGTGTATTTGGTCTGCTTCTCCATACAGCTCTTAATCTCGGGACACCAAGGAGTAGCTCTGCTGTGTCGTCACCCTTGGCCTCGTCGCCAGCCAGCAGTGCCCCTGGATCCAGTACGGGACCCAGCACTAGTGCCACTTCAACTGCAGGCGGCCCTGTCCTGGCCCATTCAATGTCGGACATGATTCTATCTAATGCTCCCTCTGTGACCGGGTTCCATACCTTACACCCATTCTACCCCAGTGGTCCTGGAA
Source organism: Theonella swinhoei (assembly GCA_963970385.1). Taxonomy (NCBI): domain Eukaryota; kingdom Metazoa; phylum Porifera; class Demospongiae; order Tetractinellida; family Theonellidae; genus Theonella; species Theonella swinhoei. The sequence continues at coordinate 422,383 of OZ019959.1, forward strand.
TCAGACCGGGATCGGGGCAACCGCAATACATGGCCATACCAACTGCCCCTTCACCTCAAGCATCTGCTGTTGGAAGCAATAAACGACCTCCAGTGAGTGCCACCACTATTGCTAAACCAGCTCCTATGCAAGCGGTTCAACCTCACTCCAAGGTTGGAAGCTTTGTAAAGAATCATCCAAGTCACCTTCAGATTAGCAAAGGTATGACTGTTCCTTCCACCACCAACAAGACTGTAATGATAATGACATCATCTTCTGGCCACGGGCTTCACCCTGCGACTGCTCCAACGTCACAGACAGCACCGGGGTCGAGTGTGATAAAGTTGTCGTCACGACAGTCCCAACCTACTCACCATCAGCTACAACATCAACAAGGAGCACATCATTCAACTCAACATTCACAGAGTTACCCTCAAGCAAAGCCAAAAGTATACATCAACACTACTCCGGATGGTAATCAGGAATCGATGCCACCAGTTTTCTTCACGACCCACCCCACAATGCAGGGACACGTGATCTCTGTACCATACCAGGCAATGCTACAACCCCATGCTACGCCTAATCACCCGGCAAGCAGTACGCTGACCGAGCTGTTGGCACCGAGTGGACCGGTGGTGACCTCATCTCTGAGAGAGGGAGGAAAGGGGAAAACTCATGATCCTGGAGTGCGGCCCTTTTCCCCTCACTCAGGAGTTAGACACGGAACTACAGGTAACAAATTGATGTCTTTTTAATTAACTGTGCCCCTGTAATAATGGTAATAATACTGAAGAAGCTGCCATGTACGTACAGCCATATCGTTACTGTCTGTTCCTCCCTCACCTGAGGAACCTAACCAGTTGTCCTTCAACTCCAGCCAGCTGCTCATTATTGAGAGCATGAGTCATCACCATACAATGCACCTCACAGACATCTGCAATACATGCCTGTAATAATGATGTCAGAATTAATTTGGCACCATCACCTCTGTGTCCCTCACATTGCTTTGCTATCATGTCTTAATGAGAGTGGTAGAGCTACCGCTTACATTGTCTCTGTACAGCTCCTCCGAGGGAGAGATCCAGCAGTGGAGATGGCCCCTCGGGTGTGATGTCACCTCAGACCACACCCAGTCAGAATATCTCTCACGCAACCTCTGCACAGCCAACCCCACCTGGTGAGTTGTATCCGACTGTCCTCCTCGACTCTGAGTACACATGCATATATATAGCTAGTCTGAATATATTGACATTGAGCTGTTTCTCTCATTACAGCTGGACACACTGAGACAAGATTGGAAAGGTTTGCAACATAGCACACATGATATAAAGCTACATAATACCTCTCCCCCCCTCTCTGCACCTCCCTCTCTTCTCTCCCTCCTCCCCTCCCTCCCCCTCTCTCTCTGCACCTCCCTCCCTTCTCTCCCTCCCCCCCTCTCTCTGCACCTCCCTCCCTTCTCTCCCTCCCCCCCTCTCTCTGCACCTCCCTCCCTTCTCTCCCTCCCTCCTCCCCCCTCTACCTCTCCCATGTGCAGACCTGCTCAACCATCCTCTACAACTCAATCCTCGCAACTTCCTTCCCCACAAAATGTTCCTTCCTCTTATCAAGGTATATCACACATCGTTTCATTTGAAACAGGTCGGCCCATTTCATAACGGGCCAACCTGAAATAATGTGGTCATCCCATAATTTAATTGGGTAACCTGTCCTGTATTCAGTTCTCTTCACTCTTTCTTTCAGGTGCCCATCGAGAGCGTACAAACTCATCTTCTGAAGTATCCAATATCATTATTAGTGTGCCTGGTCTCACTGGACGGCATATTGCGGCCATATCCAGTAATCAACCTTTAGGATTTTCGAATGGATCGCAGGCTCAAACTGTTCCCCCGCAGCTTTCTGACCCCTACAGGGGGTCCCGGATAAAATCGGAATACGGTGGGGGTGGGGGGCAGGTGATGGATTCGACCCCTGTCGCAGTTCCCCATCCAACAGCTATGCACATGGTACCACAGTCCACCCCACAAGTAGAGAACTCAGGAGATAAATCATCGGTCCCTTCGGCCCCAACTTTTGGCCAACTAGCCACACAATCCTCTTCCCTCACTGCTACTGTCATCTCCTCTTCATCTTATGTAAATTCCCCGGGGGCCCCCCATCCTAATTCTCTTCCCCTCTCAGTACCTGGTTCCCCTCTAGCCTCTCTCTCACCTAGTAGAAGACCTGGTATCATCAGAAAGAGACCTCATGAGAGGTATGTTGACTCCAGCAGTGCTTTCTTTGTAATCAGGACACTTCACTAATTAGGACAAGTGCTTGTGTCCAAGAGTGTATAGATTAGAGTGGGTTCACTGTACATTCTGTTGTGATTGTACTCTCTCTCTCTCTCTCTCTCTCTCTCTCTCCCCCCTCAGTAGTTGGAAAGTGGACAATACATCCAGCCCAACACTCACCACTAAGGGGTATGTTGCATCAGAGTTAACATTTCACTCCATGAAACACTTCACATATTATGTGCAGGTCTTCGGTAACACCTGTACCACTGGCATCTCCAGGCCACGCCCCTCCCCCCCTCTCCCCGTCACACTCCCATCACAGCGAGCCACTGACCAACCACGTCACATCCACTGCCAGAGCCGATCCAACCACAGGTGAAATCGTCCCCTCCCCTCGGAAGAAACGAAGAAAACAAGATGTGTAAGTTCACCAATTCAAATTTAAAATTTGAATATGAATTTGAAAATTTTGAATTTGTGTTTGTCTCTCCTCCAGAATTGCTACTGAGGATCAGTATGCTAGTAATGTCCCTAATAGCATCAGAGCTGAGGGTGCCACGACAGTGGATGATAATCACCTCCCCACGTCTCCACGGCAACAGAGTTCGGCAGTCACCATGGTTACCAGAGCACGGGGACGAACAGAGGACGACAGAGGTAGCGGTTCTCAATAGCTGTAGTCTTTGTCAATGTCCCCTCTGTACTTCTAACACATTTTTAGGCACTTTAAAATTCCACCGCTTTCCCCCTACTTTTCAGTGGTTCCCCCTGTCCCTCCAGCCCACCCCACGCCCCCCGAGGCCGAGAAGGTCGAGATGAACTACTTGTCCCAACTGAGGCAACCCCAGTGGCCAATTAACGGCCTGTATCGCACTCACTACCGTGCAGCCTGTAATCACTTTAAGAGACACGCAGACATCAAGCATATTGGTAAGTACTTGAGCAGGGTTTAATCCAGGGGGGGCGCAGGGCCCCCAAGGATTTCAGCTGCCCCCCCCAAGCATATGACACCATCAACAATCCGTCTCCTGCCCTGCCAAATGTGCCCCCCCCCCAAGTTTCTATAATTATTAATTTTGCCCCCTCAAGGATGCATGTCTAGATTAAACGCTGTTGAGTATCTTTTATTGCATGTTGGTCAAGTGGACCCATTCTACCCCAGTCACTGTTTGCCAAGCCACGATTAGAGAGGTATTCTGGTTTTGGGGGGTTGAAGATGTACTTATCTCAGGGTGTTCTGGTGGGGGTTCCTGCTGTCCTGTTTATTGAGGTTTCCTCATTTCAGGGTGTCCTGATGGATCATTTCAACATAGATAGTAATTTTTATTTCAAGTTTCTGTCTCATGTAGAACTAGAGACAGTGACAGCCACTGGTATTGCTAATGATAAGACTGCCGTCGTGAGGGCCAGTGGGTGGAAAATTCATCGTCTGGACCCCCAGATTGAAGATATGGTATGTGACATACATACATGTTTGGACACCCTTAAGACAGAAGAAAGTGTCCTGATTAGTGTCCTGATTAGTGAGGTGTCCTGATTAGTGAAGTGTCCTGATTTCAGGGTATTTGTCTAGATTAGGGAGGAGGGGTCCTTGTGTCAGGGATCTAAATTAGAGAGGAGGGGTCCTTGTGTCAGGGATCTAAATTAGAGAGGAGGGGTCCTTGTGTCAGGGGTCTAAATTAGAGAGGAGGGGTCCTTGTGTCAGGGCTCCAGATTAGAGAGGAGGGGTTCTCGTGTCAGGGGTCTAAATTAGAGAGGAGGGGTCCTCGTGTCAGGGGTCTAAATTAGAGAGGAGGGTCCTCGTGTCAGGGGTCTAAATTAGAGAGGAGGGGTCCTCGTGTCAGGGGTCTAAATTAGAAAGGAGGGGTCCTCATTTCAGGGGTCCACATTAGAGAGGAGGGGTCCTCATGTCAGGGGTCTAAATTAGAGAGGAGGGGTCCTCGTGTCAGGGGTCTAAATTAGAGAGGAGGGGTCCTCATTTCAGGGGTCCACAATAGAGAGGAGGGATCCTCGTGTCAGGGGTCCACATTAGAGAAGAACTCTGTTGTATAACGTGCAACCACACCTCTTACTACAGCTACAGGTAGAGAGAGATATTCTGGAGACAATGAAGAAGGTGGCTGCGAGCATATCCAACTTGAAACACTGCACATCGTGTCATGTACCACCAGAGGTGCTTGCAGGATTTGGAGAGGTGATGCAGGTTCGTGTGTGTGTGTGTGTGTGTGTGTGTGTGTGTGTGTGTGTGTGTGTGTGTGTGTGTGTGTGTGTGTGTGTGTGTGTGTGTGTGTGTACATGCGTGTGTGTGTGTGTGCCAGTGTTATGTGCCTACTGAAAAATTCTCACAGGGAAATGTGGCTAGATCAAATCGCATTATATCTCACTTGGAAACTACTAGAACTAAGATGATCAAGGTATGTACTGTACCTCTATAGAAAGATTTGTTTGATCTCTCTCTCTCTCTCTCTCTCTCTCTCTCTCTCTCCCCTCCCCCCCCCCCCCCCTCCCCCAGTTATTGGACCATAAACCCACTGTCATGGATCTTCTACGTAGATATACAACAACCAAACACACATCACCAATTAACTTTCTCCCCCACAAACTGAGGACTTAACCCTTCTGCTCTCACCTCCTAGTCTCCTATGTTATAGCTCCTCCTCTTCGGCTTTGTATACCTGTACATGCAAATCTGTTGTAATGGCTATGTCTATACTTTTCAGAAGTGTTTTAATGGAACAACCGTCCTTCCAATTGGGGTTTATATCAATCCACGTATACTACGGTCTCATACTCAAGTGTGTGTGTGTGTGTGTGTGTGTGTGTGTGTTCATCCGTCCGTCCATCTGTCTCCGTGTTCTTACTAAAGCGGTATGTGATGTCAGTGGGGTTTCCAGAAAAAAATTCTTCAGCATAGGAATTTAAAATCAGGACTTCCTAAAATTGAGGGGGACTAGCTTTGTATCAATATTGAGACTGTCCTGCGTTGAATTCGGCATAGCCCATCTCAGGGGGGCAAAGCCACTTTTTTTGGGGGGGGGGGGCAAATTGCCCCCCTAACTGTATGTGACAGAGTATATAATTGGACACACTGACACACACTGAATGCTGTGCTACGTCATACTAATAGCCCACCTATCACACCACTCTACATATGAGTTCCCTCAATTGAGGGTAGCATCACACAACTTGAGAACGACTTCACTGAGGACGTGGACGCCCCATTTAAACCCTTCTACAGGGACACATTCGTTGACTCCGTGAAATATTTTCCCGAAGTGGATATTTGGGGGAAATCTTACGGGTGTGAATCCAAGACAAACGGGACGTCTTCTTGGGTTTTTGGAGTAGAAGTGAGAGTCTGTGGAGCCGGGGATCATTGTAGGGAGGACCGGGGCACCATTTGCATGTTTCTTGATTGTGTTGGAAATCACTGACATTGCTTCCACAAATACGGGATCATTCAAATCCTCGCTAGTTGCATCACGACTTGCTTTGACTTCTAAAGTCACTTCGGGTGGAGTCTCGTCGCCATTGGGAGCGTGTTTAACTTCAAAGCGATCAGGACCAATCACAGACTTTATATCGTCTATGACATCATCAATCGTACACCCAGGAAGTATGCGAGCATTGATCGTTATCCAAGCCATTGTGGGAATCTGGTTCGGTTGGTCCCCACCACCAATAATAGTCGGGGTGGCGGTATTCCGCAATAGAGGAGAGAATATATTTGCTTGATCTTCTGTCAGGAGATGGTGGAGAATTAAGTCAGTGAATCGAGGTGAGAGAAGTTGACGCAAACACATTGATTTAGGAAATGGTAATACGTTGGCAATGCTGTTTATAGATGTGGTGTTGATGGGGTTAGCTCGAACAGGAAGAGGAGTGTGTGTAAGCTTGTGAGCCATGGCACCAACTTTGGCAATGGGGTTGTCTTTGTTCATCACTGAAGCATGACCTCCTTCTCCTCTAACGGTTAACTGGAGATTCGCAGTGCCCTTCTCGGCGAATTGAATCGGAAATGCTTCCTTGTCGTTGATAAAAAAAGAAAAACCGCCCACTTCATTCAGTACAAGATCAGCTTCTATCAGCTCTGGATGGTTCTCGACCAGATACTTTACTCCGTACGCCGAATCCGACCGTTCCTCATCGGCTAAACCAGCAAAAATGAGATCGCGGGTCAGCTGGATGCCGTTTTTCTGAACGAAGCAAAGGAGTGCAACGCACTGCGCGGCCATGTGTTTCATATCGATGGCACCTCTGCCGTATACACACCCGTCTTCTTCGTTGATCTCTGCAGCGTACGGGTCGTGCTTCCATCCTTCTTCTGCCCAGTTTTCCTTTGGTGCGTGGACGGTGTCCAGGTGGGCGCTTAGTAGCACTGCACCTTTACCCGACGTCCCATCGCCCGCCACGCGAGCAACGATGTTCCCCCGGCCCGGCTTCGGCTCCAGTATCTTGTAAGTGACCCCGGCCTCGTCGAACTGAGCGCGTATTAGCTCCACTGCTTCCGTTTCTGTGCCCTCTTCGGCGAAATTCTGCGTGTCTATGCGAATTAACTCTCGCAGAAGTTGCAAAGCGTCGGTCTCTATTTGCTCCCGTTTCGACTTCAGCAGCTCTTCCAGGGGGTCGTTGAGAGAGCCCAGCTTTCTCTCTTGGTCCGACATTTTTGGATTGTTTAACGCTGGGCGCTCTAAAGTGTTCAATGCGCTTAAATAAAGAAGGGTGGGGCTCGTGCAGATAGCGTAGCCACACCCTATCAAAACGGCGCAGGAAATGAAGCTGTCTCTAGTGTTTCTGGCTTGTTGTCTCTCCTCTGCTCTGTCTGCAGATGGACCCATTGTGTCTACTGTGTACGGAAAGGCAAGAAGCATTAAAAACCAATACTACGTTACGTAGTTTGACTAGCTTAACTCAAACCTACAGATTCAGGGAAAGTACACGGACCAAGCCAAGGTAGAGGGCACTGCGTGCAGCATATTTCTCGCCCATACCCCGTACTGGGAACTTGTATTAAAACAGGTCTACCACTTTATATATCCTAGGTATTTACCTCCATACCCTATGGCCGACCACCTGTTGATGAGTACAGATGGAAAGATTCTGTGTAAGCTATGTATCTTCTAGGGAATGTGGAATTATCCTCGCATCTTGTGAATCACGAGGAATATTTTGTCCCTCCAGCCCCCCTACCCCCTGGAAGGATACTATTCAGACAGTTGAAGACCCCCCAGGTTGCCCCCAGACTGTCCCCTGTCGTCTCCCACTACCCTCATTGCTGTGCCCTTCGAGAGTGACCGAAGACTGTCTCTATCTCAACGTGTTTACTCCTCTTACTGCAGTGGTGTGTATGTATGTTGTGTTGTGTTTACATTATCCCTCTCTCTCTAAACAGCCAAACTCAAAACTTCCTGTGATGGTATTTTTTCATGGAGGAAACTTTTTAAGAGTAAGTGAGAGGGGGGGAGGGAAGGAGGGAGGGAAGGAAGGAGGGAAGGAGGGAAGGAGGGAAGGAGGGAGGGAGGGAGGGAGAGAGGAAGGGAAGGAGGAGGGAGGGAGAGAGAGATCACTACCATCCCCACTGTCTCACCACACAGGGCTATTCAGGTGGTAAACTCTACAATGGAGAATACATAGCCAACACAACCAATACCACTGTGGTCACTGCTAACTATCGTCTTGGAGCCATCGGGTTCCTAGTATATGGCAGTGGAAGTAACGCCATTGAAGGAAACTTTGGATTCAGGGTATGGAGTTAGGACAACTATGTTGACTATCCTGATACCCCTTGAGTGTTTGAACTTGTCATGACATCCCCCCAGGACCAACGTCTCTCTCTACAATGGGTTCAGGACAACATTGCCGCTTTCGGTGGTGACCCCAGTCAGGTGACTATATGGGGTCAGAGTGCAGGAGCCGTTTCCGTGGTTCTCCACATGACGACTGTGAAAAGCAGTGGACTGTTTAACAAGGTAAGCAAACATCTCTCACAGGTGTGGGAGGGAGGGAGGGAGGGAGGGAGGGAGGGAGGGAGGGAGGGAGGGAGGGAGGGAGGGAGGGAGGGAGGGAGGGAGGGAGGGAGGGAGGGAGGGAGGGAGGGAGGGAGGGAGGGAGGGAGGGAGGGAGGGAGGGAGGGAGGGAGGGAGGGAGGGAGGGAGGGAGGGAGGGAGGGAGGGAGGGAGGGAGGGAGGGAGGGAGGGAGGGAGGGAGGGAGGGAGGGAGGGAGGGAGGGAGGGAGGGAGGGAGGGAGGGAGGGAGGGAGGGAGGGAGGGAGGGAGGGAGGGAGGGAGGGAGGGAGGGAGGGAGGGAGGGAGGGAGGGAGGGAGGGAGGGAGGGAGGGAGGGAGGGAGGGAGGGAGGGAGGGAGGGAGGGAGGGAGGGAGGGAGGGAGGGAGGGAGGGAGGGAGGGAGGGAGGGAGGGAGGGAGGGAGGGAGGGAGGGAGGGAGGGAGGGAGGGAGGGAGGGAGGGAGGGAGGGAGGGAGGGAGAGAGAGAGACTAGAGAGAGAGAGAGAGACTACTGTTTGTGTAGGCAATAATGGAGAGTGAACCATTCAAGATTACTTTGAAGGACAGGAATGATGCCCTGAAACTTGGGAGAGACTTCGCTAAAGAGTTAGGTAGGCTGTGTGCTACTTGAGTGTAACTTTATCACATCCAGTGTCTCCCTTTCCCTGCCCCCCCCCCCCCCCCCCCCCCCTCTCTCTCTCTCTCTCTCTCTCTCTCTCTCTCTCTCTCTCTCTCTCTCTCTCTTCCATGTTGCTACAATAGGTTGTGGAGATAACGATATTCAGTGCCTCTTTTCAAAAGTAAGTTACTAAATATTTATACCTCATTAATGTAATGATATATTTCAGAACATTACTGAGATAGCAGCGGCACAGGATGCAGTTCTCTCTAAAATTGTTGACTTTCACCAGTGAGCACACACACACACACACACACACACACACACACACACACACACACACACACACACACACACACACACACACACACACACACACACACACACACACACACAAACACACACACACACACACACACACACACACACACAAACACACACACACACAAACACACACACACACACACACACACACACACACACACACACACACACACACACACACACAAACACACACACACAAACACACACACACACACACACACACACACACACACACACACACACACATGTGAAGTATTTTTTCATACAGCATTATGGAGATTTTTCTACAGTGGACTCCAACTCTTGATGGAGTAGATGTAAGTCACATGATTATCACATGACTATAAGCTGAGAATCACATGATATATGTATACAGATTGTTAATGAGCCATTTGACATGTTTGCTAAAGGAGCAGCAGCAGAAATACCAACAATTATCGTGAGTGCTATTTTAAGTAACATAATGATGTAATATTCTATATTTAGCTACACTTTACAGGGTACAGTATCCCAAGAGGCTATATTCTTTATCTACGAGGCATCTCCAAAGCCACTATCGGTCAGTCAGTTATCAGATGTACTAATTAGGACCCCTGAAATGAGGATCAACCAGCTGGACACCTCAATAAACAGGAGACCTCTTCCTACCCCAATTGCATTGTGTACTTTTTATCCTCTGAAGAGTCAGGACACCTCACTCGTCAGGACACTTCTGTTTGAGAATCAGGACACCTCACTAGTCAGGACACCTCACTAATCAGGACACCTCACTAGTCAGGACACCTCACTAATCAGGACACCTCACTAGTCAGGACACCTCACTAATCAGGACACTTTCTCGTGCATATTTAGTTTTAACCAGTTATGAACGGTTGTTAATTATCCTCAGAAACTGGATTATGAGCTGCTTTTAGTGGCTCTCTTTCAAACCCACTTCTTGGAAGTGTCCAGCCACTACCCAGCACCACAGGATGGGGACAACAGACTGCAGGCAGCTGTAAGACAAACACTCAACCATAGGAGTAGGAACAGAGTGGGCCAAGGGGGGCCCAATATTTTAGAAGGGAGCCCCCAATAATTAGCCAGCTACTTATTAGTGTGAAGCATATGCAATCCTAAGAGTTACTGGTCAATAGACAATTGGTCTTGTTGGCCCCCCCCAATATTTTTTATCTTGCCACTCTGCTGTCAACTAAACTGTTTATTACACAAAGTTGTATGTTGTACATACATGGCAGAATCTACTACATATTGTATATCCCATAGGTAATTGGAACAGATTACACGTTCATTTGTCCTACTCGCTATGCCACACGAGGGTTTATTAACCAGACGGCAGCTCCGACCTGGATCTATGTATTCAATCATTCATCGTCCTTTAATGGGTGGGGCCAGAATTTCTCCTTCTGTGATGGACATTCCTGTGAGTATAGTCCCTATTAGAGAGGTGTCCTCATTTCAGAGGGTGGTATGTACAGGTTTCAATGGAGTTGGGACCTGAAGATGTGTCCCTATTAGAGAGGTGTCCTCATTTCAGAGGGTGGTATGTACAGGCTTCAATGGAGTTGGGACCTGAAGATGTGTCCCTATTAGAGAGGTGTCCTCATTTCAGAGGGTGGTATGTACAGGCTTCAATGGAGTTGGGACCTGAAGATGTGTCCCTATTAGAGAGGTGTCCTCATTTCAGAGGGTGGTATGTACAGAGTTGAAACCTGAAGATGTGTCCCTATTAGAGAGGTGTCCTCATTTCAGAGGGTGGCTTCAATGGAGTTGGGACCTGAAGATGTGTTCCTATTAGAGAGGTGTCCTCATTTCAGAGGGTGGTATGTACAGCTCTCATACAGTTGGGACCTGATGATGTGTACTAATGGCACTCAGTTTAGAAGGAGGCATGTTTAGGCTTCAATGGAATTGGGACCTCCGAATATGTGATACGTGTCCTTTTGGGGGACCCTATGTTATTTGAACATTGCACTCTGTGTATCGCTGCGACATCTCTCGTGTCACATGACCATAAAGGGTGTGTCCACAGACTAGCCACAAATCCTATGCTGAGTAGAGTGTATGTTTTAGAATCTATGACAGAGCCTTGAAGCAGAATATCATAGGTGTCAAATGTACTATTGAGGTGTCCTCGTTTCAGGGTGTTCTGATTAGAAGGGTTCTTGCTGTCCTGTTTATTGTGGTGTCCTGATTTCAGGGTGTCCTGATTAGAGGAGTATACTGTCTCTTGTGTCCTACAGGTCATGGGGTGGAGCTACCATTTGTGTTCCACACAGCAACACTGGCAGGATTCAACTACACATCATCAGAGCTGCAGTTAGCAGACAACATGGTCAAATATTGGACGAATTTTGTCCATTTTGGAAACCCAAACGGCAATTCCAGTAAACCACAAGCCAGCCAGGTATTATAGAATTGTCCTGTTTATTGAGGTGTCCTCATTTCAGGGGTCCTAATTAGAGGGGTTCCTGCTGTTCTGTTTATTGAGGTGTCCTCATTTCAGGGAGTCCTAATTAGAGGCATTCATGCTGTCCTGTTTATCGAGGTGCCCTCATTTCGGGGAGTCCTAATTAGAGGGGTTCCTGCTGTCCTGTTTATTGAGGTGTCCTCATTTCAGGAAGTCCTAATTAGAGGGCTTCCTGCTGTTCTGTTTATCGAGACACCGTGAAATGAGGGCACCTTGATAAACAGGACAGCAGGAACCCCTCTAATCAGGACACCCTGAAATGAGGACACCTCAATAAACAGGACAACAGGAACCCCTCTAATTAGGACTCCCTGAAATGAGGACACCTCAATAAACAGGACAGCAGGAACCCCTCTAATTAGGACACCCTGCTTACTGTACTCCTTATTACAGATGCTAATGGACTGGCCCACATACGATGCCACAAGTGAAGGGAAGTACATGAGGTTTAGAACTCCGACAAGCAGTGTAAGCAACCATCATTCAAAATTTTATGTTGACAGTCCTCAAAATTTATGATTTCTCCATCTTCAGGTTATTACTAATTTTCAGGGAGAAATATGCGATTTTTTTGATACCATCGGATATAATGTGTGATTGACTGCTGCATTTTTTTACACCCATGGAATTTTTTGATACATTTTTTAAAGTGTGTTAATATTATTACTACTGTACACAACATTGATGATTATATTAACAAATATATGCTAGTGATTGTTACTGTGTTGACATTCTGGTATGCCGTGAACAAATCTGGCCATTTTACACAAGTCTTCTTTTAGGAGGCGAAATTTTGGTCTACAGTTTATGTAAGCTGGTACATAATGAAGGTCTTCTACACGAGGTAGGACAATTGCAATCTTGTCATGTAACAACTGGTTCTTTCCGCACGAAGGGGTGACCAGCCCATGACAAAGCTTCTTGAAAACGGGAACCAGAACCGATAATCCGTCCGATTTGTTCTCCCATTCTCTATCGAATGCTTCATTACAGACACAAAACACTGCTGAAGCTGCCCTCATCTGGGTTTCAAGCCAGGATGCAGGGCACTCTCGAAACATAGAAGTGTCCTCTGATACCGTCCGTATGTTGTATTGGGTAAGATCATGGAGGAGATGCTGTTGGATGACTTTTGTTTCCTCTTCGGGACTTCCCTTGGAGTAGAGTATGAGTGCCGATAGGGGAGGATTGGGCGCGTCGGAATCCTGGAGTGTGTGAGGTGTTGATAAACTGCGGGGTCTCCTCTTTGATGAAGTCCTGCTAGTTTTGAAGGACGCCGACTCCGAGCGACTTCTTCCACAAGTCTTGTGTGTCGGCCGTTTGGCACCTCTGTCAGGTTCTCCATTCTCTTTGGAATTGGGAACGCTCCCATTTGGTCTGTTCTTATCTGACGTTTCAAAAGCATCATCTTGGCTCAAAGACAGACTACCATCAAGCTTTTCCGAACTTGTTGATCCGGCACCATCTACAAGGGACTCAATTTCAAACGTCTGTGTCACAGGACTTTCACATGACCCCATACTGCTTTGTTCATTGCATACGTCTGTGCTGGACTCATTCCCAGCGTGATTGTGCAACTGGATCACATGATCAATGGTCATCAGGTTACAGTACCTCCCGTCCTCTGTCGAGCTCTCTAAACTGTTAGTTAAAGAAGATGCAGAGATGACACTCCGTCTTCTCAAACCATTTCTTCTCTTCGCATAGCAGATCACGAGCATCACACAGGACACGAAGATAACCAGAAATACTGGGACTGTCACTCCAATGATCACACCCTTGACCTTGAGCCTACTACTAACATCCACACCTACATAAAGAAGTAGGGAAGGATTTTAACATAGTCATGGTTTGTCAAAGTTCATAACACAGCCCTCACAGGATGGGGTAAATGTATATGTACAATAAACATAGCTACAAAAACAATGAAATATTGAAAGGGAAATATCTTATCTGGCTCTATCTGTGAAACAAACCTATTTTCAAGTAGGAATGGCCATCACACAACACACATTGTACTGTTACTCAATGTACAAAACAGGGGAGCAAGAAGATGCTTTTGGATGGAGGGGCTGACCTTGTGGTGGTCCAACCTACGTGTACCTACTCAGGCTAGGGGGGTCTGGGGGCATGCTCCCCCAGGACATTGTTGGTATTTGTATGCTCTGAAATCAATTCTGGTGCATTTTGAGACAATATCGTTAAGAGGAATTGTACTTAAAATGAACCCAATAACTGGGGTGTGTGGTCTTTTCCATAAACACGGGGGGCCCCCCAGCCCCCCACTTCTTATGCCAGTGCAAAATGGAGACCAATACCTGATTTAGTGTCTCCTGTTGTATCTAACGGAGGTATCATCGTACTCTGTATAGAAGTCCCTGTAATGAGCAGTAGTACATCACATATCACACAAAACATCATATTTAGGAGCGACTAGCTCAGTACTATCAGTATACCTGACTGTGTGATGCTTGAGGTGGAATACTGATGCATAGTCCTCAAGACACCATCAGTTCTGACATTGTGTGATAGTTTTGTGCTGATCTCCATTGACAAAGTAGTAGAACTTGTGATGGACGATTCTCTTCTACTATCTGTAGTAATAGAGCTTTTGATGGATGATTCTGTCATACTTTCAGTAGTAACAGTAGTAAAGCTTGTGATGAACTGTTCTCCCATACTTTCAGTAGTAGTTGCTGCAACAAAAGGGGTTGGGTACATTAACTAGAAACTACTCACTTCCAGTGTGTCCAAACATTTGGTAATCATTGTTACTAATAGGATTTGGGTGAAAAATGTTTTCAGTATATTATGTATTACTGTGCTCTTATCATACCAAGAATTGACAAGGATCTACTACAAAGGAAGTACTACTAATCCTATAGCCTGATGAAGCCACTGGAGAGAGCAGAGAGTTTACACAGAATGTAGATTATAGTGGCCAACAGACGAGATAGTGTAACCACTAGAGCGACTCCACAGTTTACCATGTGCTTATGCTCGTGGCAAGAGTGGAGGTAGGCAAGGTTACATGCTGCGTGTGGCTCTTTAGAAAGTGAAAGAGAGTATTTATAAACTTAATGTACACGTCCCTCCCCCATCCTGTTATTACATTGCTCCATGCTAACAAAACTAGTATACACAGGCACCTTTATGATCCGTGTGTGCTGCTGGAGTGGAGAGAGGAGCAGTGGTGGTGGTAGGAAATGGTGGTTGGGTTAAATTATTAGACAGAATGTGCCTAATTCTCTTCGACTCGCAGCAGGTCTCGGAATGACACCCGACGTAATGCTTGGCAAAACTCGATCCATTACACCTGGGAGCAACTTGGACCTGCACGACAAAGATGGCCAAAAATAGTGTGCTTGACATAAAATTTAGGACTCAATCCACTTACACTGATGCTGTATTCTTTACTAATATCCAGTCTTGAGATAGTAACTTGTGTCTAGTTTATGAACCAATAAAAAAAAACAAAATAAGTAAATATTTATGAAATAACTCTCAGCGGTTATGGCCATCAATAGACATGGGAAGTTGGTTCTATTTCTAAAAACTACACAAATAAGCTCTTTGGAAAAAAAATTATGCCACAATGCAAAACTGGTATTCTCCATCAAAGGAAAATCATTGTAAGATTGGCAAAGAGAGGCTCGTGATATTCAACATGTTACTTTCACAAAAGTTTCTAAAGCGATGCGGTTGTGTTTACCGTGTATCTCGCAACGAAACACGGAGGGTTGCGGCCAGGAGTGGTACAGTTTGGCACGGTACTGATAGCAACATCAGTAACAGTCACAATGTACTCAACATCTTCGTCTGAAGATGGTGTCCATACAATGTGAACATCCATTAAACCACCCGGCTCTGCAGATGAAGTGACATTGAAATCCGATACTGGCCTGATGACCACTATAAAGGGTAAATATAGAACAGACTGCATAACAGAAGGAGCGTAATGCAACAAACCAGAAGATGTACCAAACATGAGATTACATCTTGTTAACGTTAAAAGGAGCTGAGAACTGGTGCTTACCTGGTGAAGAGCAGTTGCGATTAATGATTGTAGCCCAGCAATAGGACAAGTCGGTCCACTTTACTGTCACACTAGAGGTGTTGAGGTAGTGGGAGAAGGTTACGTCGGATGGCCGGGGCCTTGGTATCACCTGGAGGGGACAAATTCATATCAAACCTGCCTTGGTGAGGTTAACTCCCTCCGTACAAGTTAAAATAGGCGGTCCCCCTGTACACTGCATTATCATTTTCTAGAATACCAATCATGTGTTCAGATTGGAAATGATAATGCAGTGTACAGGGGGTCTCCTATTTTAACACATAGTTAACACACACACCACAACAGTCATAGTTAGATGTGAGTAGCATTTGGGTAAAATATAATCTCTGTCATCTTTGCACTCCAGTAGCCATGTCTGGTGAATAGCTCCATTGTACAGTATAGCTCTCGAATTCTGCCAAAGTTTACAATTTAGTCACAGTATACAAACATTGTAAGACTAGCTAATTCCTTACCGCATTGTCTACCAGTTGGCATTCACGGGTTCCTCTGTTGTAATAGGGAAGACGTCTTTCGGTATCCAGTTGTTTGATATTGAATTGGCACTCTCCATTACACTTGTAGACCCACACATAGAAGCCAGTGGTATTAGCTGCAACACACAATCAAGAGCATAGACATAGGAAGGATCACAAAGGGGGCTAAAGCCCCCCCGACATTTTATAAGGGGGCAGAGCCCCCCCCCCCCAATATTGCAGTCATAGGAGGCTGCAGGTAAGCTTATTGATACTGTGCCTGTAGGAAGATGGCCCAAAGCTCCACGGCATGCAGTTAGCCCCATCCCCCTCCCCCATTACACTTGCATCATTCTTAGCACATTCTTTTAACAGTAAGTCTCTGACTCACGATCATTGCTCTCCCATGAAACATAGAGACTAAACTTTTTGTCCCTTCCAATAGGATACAAAATGACAGTCAAATCCTGTGCCAATGCATGTGCAGTAGCGGTGTTTGTGTCTGGAAGATGACTGGGACATTGCCTCTCTGCAGCCTCTAAACACAAACAACCACGGTTAAATTTCAGCACATTTTCTTATTGCATTTGCAAGAAACGATATTATGTGTTAAAAACTCACCTGGGTCATACAGGGCTGAAGGATCACCTGAAGACACAGAAACACAGAAACCAGATGATGAAAGTGCATGTAAATTTGTACATAGAAGGTAAAGTGATGGGAGATTGAAAAGAAAACTGGAGTGAAGTAAAACACATAAGTGGCTGTATTTCCCCCAAATACCCAATCGCATGGATCAGTTTGGGAGCGAGGCCTAGCATCAAGGAAAAAACATATTCACAATATGATCATTGCGAACCTGTAGTTCTTGGACAATTCTCGTCCTAAAGGGATAAACAAGAGATAAATAGTACACTCCCAAAGTTCACGAGGTATATATGTCGTAGTGGCCAAAGAACATCAGGTAGTGATTTCTCATGCAGTATCGAAGAAGAGCATAGGATAGCGTATATAGTGTGCAGGTTAACAACGTGAAGAGGATGACTTACCGTGTTCTCTGCTGCGCAATTGGAACCGGAAGGTTGCTGTGTCTGCACACATTCTCCTTCTCCAAGCGCACTGGAGCAAGCGGGACCGCTGCCCGGTACGGCACGAAAAGTTGACGTAACGTACAGCAAGAGCACCAATATACTGTTGCCTCTCCATGTACGAGTACACTTTCCGTTCGCCATTTCTCTGCAGTGTGTGAAGCTATACAACTCGACTAACCTAGGAAATTGCGTGCAACTTTGTCAACACACAAACAAACGCACTACACGTGGTGCAGAAACTATTTGCAGCGCTAGCAATTCCTTATATATGAGAGAGCAGCCCCGCCCCTCTTCATCATCAATGACAGTATAAAAAACACAGCTCTAGTGATGCAGTCAGTTAGGAACAATCTGAGGAAGATGAAGTGGTGTCAGTTTTGCAAGAGAAGGTTTTGTTTTTGTCAACGTAGATACCCTTGAGAAGAGTTCAGGAAGACTTTCCTTACTCTCCTTCAAAGTTTTTCTTGGAGAAAATGGTGCAGTAGACATTGTAAGATCATGTTTTCGAGGTCGAATCATTTGTATTTCCTTGGACATCTCTTGCCAGTTTTGTGCAGGAAATGGAGAGAAGTGTGTGCTCTGCAGAAAGGTCCTATGGAACCCTGGGTTGTGGACGATGATGGGTTTTGGCACACGAAATCCACCTAGTTTGGTTTGATGTACTTTCCTCCTTGGTTTTCCTGCAAGATGGATTAAACTTATTGATGTAGACTCAACTGATTCTGAAAACAATGCATGACTCAAAGCAGTCATTTTTAAAGAAAAATTAGCTGTTCCAGTTGGTATTTGCACAGATAAATGCTCATATCAAATGAACCACTGAAAATCCCACATATATATATTATACACATACCTGTTATGGATATGCTCTTTTTGTAAGAGGGTGCCTGTTCTTGCAGCTGGGCTGCCAAGCTAAGACTTGCTTGAGATGGTTTGCGTAAGGCCACGACAGGACTTGTGTACACTGATTTAAAATGTGTGGCCTGATATATCTTGTACTGCTGGTACCGTTTCCAAACTCGTTGGATTATCACAGCTGCTTTGTTTTCTCTCTTTCTCTTCTCCATTTCCTTCCTTGCTTGGACCCTCTCTTGCCAAGATCTTCTGGATTTCATCGCACGAAAAGATCGTTGAATAACAATAGCAGCCTGATGATGTGCTCTGACAGACAGGCTCTGCTTAAACTTGGACTGAGTGTACTCTCTCCTGGACTTGCTCTCTGCTATGATGTTGGCTAGTCGATTCAGCTCAGCTTGTCTGGCTTTGTCGATCCTTCTCTGCTCTTCAGCTACACGAAATGCTTCCCATCTTTTTTGTTTCTCCTTGTAAATATCTCTCATCTTCATTCCAGCTTCGAGTCGAGACTGCCGCTCTTTTGCTTGCTGTTCTTCAGTCATACCTTCACCATCTATACACAAATATATAGAGAGAGGAAAGTACATGTATTTATCAACTGAATGTACAATATACCAGGATCTTCTTGATTGAATGGTTGGAATGAATTCTTCTCTTTCATTACAAGTTGTGCAAAATCTTCCACCATTTTCCGCTTCCTCTCTTGCTCTATGACTTCATCTCGTTTGGTACGAAACATAATCCTCTGTCGATATCCCCTACATACAGCACACCATATGCACAGAGAGCATACACAATGCAACATGTACCTACCTGAATGCAGCCTGAATCTTGATAGCTGCATAGTGTCGCCTCTTCATATCCCTGTATCTTTTCTTCTGTAAGAAGGTACGCATGTGAGCTGCCAGTATCGTCACTGCTTGGCTTTGTAGCTTGAGTGTAGCTCTTAACTTGCGGGCCCTGTCAATAACATGAAATGTAATGTTTGCTTCTTATACTAGAACCTCTATCTACCTGAACCCTCTGAAAATTGTTTGTATGCATATAGCTGCCATTTCCCTGATAGTTGCGACTGTCACTGCTCCGTGTTTCTTTAACACTTCAGCACATTCACTGTGTCCATTCTGCACTGCATAGTCCAATGGAGTCAACCTATACAATGATATAACCAGTGAGTATGTAGTCATCCTGTAAGTCTCTATAGGTACCTTCCATTTGAGAAGTCAGTAGTGTTGAAGTAAGCTCTATGACCGGCCAATACAGTCACACAGTGGGTGTGGCCTTCAACTGCAGCCATGTGACTAGCAGTCAGTCCATAGGTGTCCTACACACAGCCATAGGTATCATTTCACACTGTATAACTGTCATCATGTTACCTTTATATCTGGGCTTGCTCCATTCTCCAGTAGTATACTTAAGATCACACTATCCCCATAGTAAGCGGCCATCTAGTAAGATATATGAGAGGGTTCTTCCACAAAGACAGTAGTGTATTCTCTATACTTACATGTACTGCAGTACTGCCAGATGAATCCTGTTTATTGAGGTCCACCCCAGCCAGGACTAGTGACTGTACAGCTCTTGGCTGGCTATATACCACTGCTTTAAACAGTGGAGTGTGATCCTCAGCATCCACTATTGTGGGGCTTGCACCTCCAGCTATAAGCTAGGTAGAACAGAAACATATATATATATACTGTGTAGCTACTATATATGAGGGCAGAGTCTTTACAGGGTGTATGCATGAAGTGTGCCCAGCAATGCAAGCTGCCAAGAGAGCTGTCTGCAGTAAGTGGTCTTGCCGGTTGGGGTCTGCTCCATAGGACAGCAAGAGGGAAGTACACTCCTCAGATCCACATTCACAAGCCAAGTGAAGAGCTGTAATGATATTCATAGGTATGCCTCTGAAACCACAACTATCATTAACTTGATAGCTAATATAAACTAAGCTCTAGTTTGGCACATTATGGTAGCACTTGAAGGTGTATCTTTTGAATTTTTCAAGAGGGGGATGCTCTGCTTATAGTGGAGGTACCCCCAACAGAATATGCAAAGTCAGCTCTCTCCTTCTCCCTTCTCCCCCTCTCCCTCCCCCTCACCACCTCCCTACCTCCCTCCCTCCCCCCCTCCCCCCCCCCCCCCACACACACACACACTCACTCACTCACTCACTCACTCCCTCCCTACCTGTTTTTCCATCATTGTCTGAATGATTTATTGTCTTCACAACTGATCGACTTTGTAGTAAAACCTAGAGGTTTAAAATTAACACAAGCATTGAAGGATGTAATAGGATAGACAGTTCTAAGATTCAGGACCTTTACAATAGGCTCTGATGCATTCTGTGCAGCAATCATTAGAGGGGTTTTCCCTTCATTACCATCTGGCAAGTGGGACATATTATCTACTAGCGTGAAGGAATGAACACTAGCAGTTGAGCTACTCCGAACAGCATAGTGTAGTGCAGTGAATCTGGAGAAGTCAAGTCACAATAAAGCATTCTACTTTAAGGTGTAGTACTAATATCCAATGATTGTGTTGTTCAACATGCATATGGAATATTGTACTGACCCTTGTGCATCAATGCAAGAATCAAGAGCACCGAATGTGAGTAGCAGTTGTACGATATCTGAATGACCTCCTTCACTGCAATAGTGCAGGGGAGTCCGCTCTGCATTATCCTTCATATCAATGTCAACACTGCATGCAAAGTATACGGAAATGTAAGATAGAGGTGTGTATGTGTACACCTACCCAGCCACTCTGAGTAATACATCTGCTAGATGAATCGCACCACTAGCTGCTGTCAAATGAAGAAGAGTACTCCCATTGATGTCCCTGAAGGAAAAGACATGTATAGTTAAGGCACAGATGAGTGATATTGGCCCGTGTATACATTCTTCACTCACTGTCTGTTGAGAAGTGGTGGGTAAGTGTCCAGTAGAGCTTGTACACAAGCTGAATCTTTGTTGCCCACTGTCCAGTGTAATGCTGTCTTCTCTTCAATATCCACTGCACTGAAGTCACATCCAGCTAAATTAGGGGTAATAATATCGTAGGTTAATTTTCCATGTTGAGTTTTGGGCTATTGTATCTTTAGGGAGGTAGAGTAACTACCTTCACTAAGCATCACAATGTGCCTGGGGCGACTGTACTGGGCAGCACAATGGAGTGGAGTCATCTGTTCATTGTCTAAAGGATTAATATCTCCAAGCACAGTCCTGTATAGTGTAGTGGCACTTTAGCTTCTCCTCGTGGGTTACAACTGAAGCTATATGGTAAGTCTTACTGTGCATGTTTTAGTAGGACAGCCAGACACCTTGTACTCCTACTAGCACATGCCCAGTGCATTGGTGTACGCCCATACACATCCCTGGATGGATTCATAGTGGGTGAATGGTATCACTGTAGACTGATATCAATACCTCTATTACTACCACACCTTGGTGTCCAGTCAGAGGCTGTATCAATGAGAAATTTAAGGGACTTGTGCTTCCCAAAGAATGCAGCATAGTGTACTGCAGTTCTGCCTTCAGAGTCCACCTAACAGTACACCGGATGTAGATATATTGACTGTGTGATTTGAATATACCACGTGAAGTGTATGTCGTGTGTTTATAAACCTGTTCTCGTCTGGTGCTGAAGTTTAGTAGCATCTCGATGGCAAGACGGGACTCTGCCATTACTGCATACATTAGTGGAGTCGAGTCATTGGCATCCAGCTCATCCAGAGGAGCATCAGGTCCCAATTGCTAGTGTGAAAAAATGAACAGTATATCTTGGCACAGTTTTGTGAAAGCACCAGAACTCACCTTCATAATGTGCATGATTCCAACATGGTCCCCTTGAGCTGCAGCTTTGTACAAACCACGAAGGGGGTGTCGTCCTGAAAATATTCAACGCATATTTACATGTTTGGGAAGATTCTTTATGCAGTCATTACCTCTCTGGACTAGGAACTCTTTGAGATCTACGTCACTACGAGTGCTCAGACTGAGTCCGCTCGTGAGAGAGAGAGACGGAGCTTTCCCGCAGCGCCAGCTTGCAAACGCGATGTCAGCCTGTCTCTGTGAGCCGTCTAATTGTACTCCCGAGGGAGCGTGGGTTAACCCGACTTCTTCTGGAATCACCTCGAAATCTACGTCCACATACACTCAAGAACAGTCTTAACAATAACATTATCACACCTGATGCATATTGCTGAGCTCCTGTATAGTCTAGTGGGACTGATATCACGCTGGGTCCCCTTGAGTAGCCGCGCAAGTAGTCCATATTCGTCTTTGAGACCGTTTCTAAGGGCATACGAGCCCCACCCCCATAAACACATCCGTTAGCTCTGCGCATGCGCTAGAGGTCGAGTTGACCTTTGAACTTCGTTGCAATCAAACAGCAAATCCACGTCAGCTCAAACCAAGAACCTGAGACTGAGTGAGAGATGTTTGGTAGACGTAGAGGATACAGGCGAGGGTTCGGCCGAGGTGGCGGAGGGGGGCTTGGCATGATGCTTCTGGCTATACAACTAGTTCAACTCTTTCAATTTCTCTCCACCTCCAACGAGTACTTCCCCATCACGCTGGGCGTTCTGGGACTAAATCTCATAGCGTATTTTCAACCTGGAAGGAACTGGCCTTCGATACAGCAAGCCTGCATCAGCGTCCGTGGAGCTTGGTTTGAGAGACAGTGGAAGCGCATATTTCTCGCCTCGTTCTACCATTCCCACGACTTTCATCTCTACTACAACATGGCGTCGTTCGTTTGGAAAGCCATCTCCCTCGAGCGTCACTTCGGCAGTGCCTACTTCTTGTACATGGTGGCTGTATTCTCAGTGACCACCAATCTAGTGTACATGTGCATAAACTATGCCCTGGCCGAGATTACTAACCAGTGGTCGTACATCAATTCTTGTGCTGTGGGGTTTTCTGGCGTTCTGTTTGCACTGAAGGTAGTGACGACACACATACATCCAGCTGGTATGACGCGTGTGATGGGACTTATACCAGTACCTATGAGGATTGCCTGTTGGGTCGAACTTGTCGTCATATCTGTCTTATTTCCAAACGTTTCCTTTGTTGGGCATCTTGCTGGGATACTCGTCGGATTCGCGTTTGTTTACGGACCACTTCGAGTTGTGATGGACATCCCTCTCTCCCTCATTACTGGTATGACACACGTTCAAGAACTGGTAAACATAGGCGGTATACTGCCAGAGAAGTATCGCAGAATATCTACTCTTGCTGTTGGTGTGTTTATGCTCCTGTTTCCATTATTCTTAGACTTGGTTCCACGTGACGCTGGAACGAGAGGCCAATATCCAACTGATGGACGCTCATACACATATAGAGCTGGACCAACAGGTTGATATACTATCCCATACATACATAGCTTCAGTAATGGTGAAGTTTCTACGCATACAATAGTGCATTAGTGTGTTGATTTCTGAGGTGCTGTAGCACAGGTCTTTATTAGAGGGGTTCCACTGAACTTAAAATTGTGTTTTTAGGTCACCGGAGTGGACCAGCTGGGGGGCAGAGACCCCAGCCCCCCACTGGGTATGCAGGTAGACAGTATCAGTCGTACACCTATGCCGCTGGAGTCTCAGGTAAGGAGGTTTGTATGTAGAATCTTCAGATACCTCAATAAACTGGACAGCCTGTGCTACATACTACTTTTGAAACACTTTCTTCTATCCCATAAGTGTCTGTGTCATGATAATCTTGTCCTATAGGACGTGGAGAGCCACAGGAGTCAACTGAGGAGGCTGAGCTCCAGGAAGCCATTAGAAGAAGCCTAGCAGCAGAAGAAGATAGGAGAGAAAGGGAGGCTTCTAACTCGGAACACTATCAAAGGAATTCTCCTAATACTAGCCCCCCTGACTCCACCAGACCCCCTCCATACAACCCTAATTTCCCCCCAGAGGACCAAAATAGTAGTGAACAAGGACCCCATTCTGATGTGGGCTGGAATAGAGACCTTTTGGAGACAACCGAGAATGGAACAGAAACCACGTCTCGCCCTATAGGGTTTGATGTCCTGCGGTCTGAGTCCAATTCCATGCTGGCCCAGCCACATGAGACTGGGGGAACGGAAACCCGTCAACGACGAAATCTTTCTGCGAGTGCTCCTAATCCGCAGCTAACCTCAGAGACTAGAACTCTGTCACAACAAGAAATCAGAGAGGCAAGACTGATGAGGCTTGGTTCTGGTGGTCAAGAGAGAGAACGCAGGCCTCTAAGTGAACTCTCTCACCATTCTTTTAACTTCAAAAAGTAACATCAAATACATGACTCATATAAATACACATTTTTTAACCGTACAATGTAACGATCTAAATGTCTGCGCATGCGCGACGACTACTGCTCCCTGTAGAAGACAGCGTTGCTGTTGTTGTGTAACTTGTGTAAGCGGTAAACATGGCTACTGGTACTATATACCGGAAGATTGTGTGGTTGGGTGGCGGCCTCAGTCGCTACACAAGGTATGTCCTTCACTGTACCATCAGTATGTATAAGTCAGCGACATACCTTCTTGCAGGTCTGGGTATCAGAAAGCGGCCAGGAATTTCAATGAAGGTGATCTGGATGTAGATATATCCAGGTGCGTGTGAGGTTAACTGTAGCCGCATCGGCTTACAGTTGTACACGATGTGTTTGCTGTACTATAGCCGGTCGTACATGATAAGTGGAGCTAACAGTGGCATTGGAAAGGTGACAGCTCTACAACTGGCAAAGAAAGGTACTTGGTTATGACTGTGTCGTGCTCGTGAGCATTGCTCTGTTGTGAGTGACAGTGTTTCTGATGGGTAGGGGCAACTGTTCACCTCGTGTGTCGCAACCAGGAAAGAGGAGAAGCAGCAAAGCAAGAGATTAGCAGTGAAAGCAGTAATGAAGTTAGTTCCGATGTTCACTACCTCTCTTTCTCTCTCACTGTGTCTCGCTCTTTCTTTGGCAGAAAATTTATTTACATCTCCTCGATCTGTCAAAGCCGAAAGACGTGACAAAGTTTACACAAGATTTTATCCAATCCGGACAACAACTGGATGTCTTGGTAGGCCAGAGTGTACACGGTGATGTCATATGTCACGTGACCTGTCATGTGACCAGGTGAACAACGCAGGATGCATGGTAAACCAGAGGGAGCTAACCGACGATGGATTGGAGAAGAACTTTGCCACCAATACACTAGGTACTGTACTCTGTGAGTGCACATATCCCGCCAGGAATGCCTTAGAGTGTACATATAATGTGTCAAATGATCGAATTACTGCTAGGCACAAAAATGAGGGGGTACATTGAATTTCTGGATTTCTGAGGGGCCAAAGAATTTCTAAGGGGGCAAATGTCCCCCTTGCCTCCCCCCAAATGAACCTCCATTCTCTCGCTCTTGAGTGTCAATTTCTTTTCTGCTACTCTAGGGACATATCTATTGACAACTGGGCTCATTCCAGCACTAGAGAAAAGTTCAGACGCCCGTGTTGTGAGTCTCATGCACCCATTCCCATCCCCCCATTCCTCCATTCTGTCGTTCTCCCAGGTTACAATCTCATCTGGTGGAATGTTAGTCGCAAAACTGGACCCTCGTGACTTGCAGTTTGAAAACTATCGAAATTTCGACGGCACTTATGCCTATGCCCAGAACAAACGCCAGCAAGTGGTGATGACTCATCAGTGGTCTTTACAGTGGCCAGATATCCACTTCTCATCGATGCATCCAGGTACGTGATGGGGTGGGGCTGGGGGAGGGGTCAGCAGTAGACAATATCATGTGGTGTTGACAACTCTTGACCTTCTCTCTTCTCTAGGCTGGGCAGACACACCAGGTGAGACGGTAGACACATTTTATAGACCCTGAAATCATTGGTAAACAGTAGAGGCCAAGCTGCCTGCATTACAAGGCTCTGTTTTATATCTTTGCTCTAGCTGTGAGGCAGGCCATGCCCGGCTTTCACAGTCGAATGGGGGATCGGTTACGTAGTCCTGAGGAAGGAGCTGACACAGTCGTGTGGTTGTGTGTGTCTGAGAGTGCCAAAAAACAGCCCAGTGGACGCTTCTTTGAAGGTACACAGCTCCCAAGTCTCCATGCACTGCTCTCTCCCTCCCTCCCTCCCTCCCTCCCTCCCTCTCTCTCTCCAGACCGGTCCCTTGCCTCAGAACACCTTCCTCTAGCCTGGTCGAGATCCTCACAGCAAGATGAAGAACTGCTCATGACAAAACTTAAAGAAATATCTGAGAGATTCACAGAGACTAGTACAAACTAGACAGGTAGTAAAACTATGTAGAATTAGCGACTGACGTTTTTATTCTTTTCAAAAAAAGCTTAGGCAACTTATTTTTAATGTGAGTACATCACCTAACATCTTATTAAAACAACATTAACAAACTATAACAAAACATACAAAGTGTAAAATGCAGACAAGAGCGCTGGATACAACACTGTGGTATTACTTGCAGATGTGGTATTGTGTTTTTAATTTAGTGCAAAAAAATAAGTGACTGTTTTTATATGTTAGAGTTTATGTAGAGTCTGTAGGGACAGCTGAAGAACTGGAGGGAGGGAGGGAGGGAGGGGGAAGTGGGGAAAGGGAGGGAGGGGGAGGGGTGAAGGGGGAAGTGGGGAAAGGGGAGGGAGGGGGGAAGGGGGAAGTGGCAAAAGGGGAGGGAGGGGTAAGGGGGAAGTGGGGAAAGGGGAGGGAGGGGGGAAGGGGGAAGTGGGAAAAGGGGAGGGAGGGGGGAAGGGAAAGGGGAGGGAGGGTGGGAGGGATGGAGAGAAGGAGATGAAGAGAGTGTCCTTCATAAGACATTTGTAGACATGCTATACCTCTGTTGTAAGTGTGAGACTATTTTCTGCAGAATGAGATCACTAAGTCCTGGGCTAGCGGCCTCAACTAGTTCAAACGCTCGTTTCAACTCATCCACAGCTTGTGTGTCAACTGGTTCAGATGGCTCTGGTAGTACTACCTCAGCTGCCTCTTCTCCCTCCTCGCCCTCCTCTCTGCTTGGGTCAGCCACTGCTTTGGTTGATAAATTAACCTTAATCTGTGATAGAGAAGAGCAATATTTCTCTCTATTTATATGAATTGAGTCAACCGACCTTATCCAGTACTGGTTCTATGACAGTTTGTAGGCAGGAGGAACTGCGCCGAGCAGCTGCAAGAGCTGGTCGCTGAGAGAAGCAAGTAATTATAGTGATTGCACACACACACACACACACACACACACACACACACACACACACACACACACACACACACACACACACACACACACACACACACACACACACACACACACACACACACACACACACACACACACACACACACACACACACACACACACACACACACACACACACACACACACACACACACACACACACACACACACACACACACACACACACACACACACACACACACACACACACACACACACCTGATGTACTGTTGTATCCGCAGTGGCCGCCCCTCCCTTATCCCTCGCAGGACCTTCGCTGACCCCGCCCTCTCCCTCATGTCTCATCTCCTCTCCCGGAACTGCCCCAAACACACTTGGATTAAAGTCACTACTAGTAACACTCCCGACAGACTGCCGAAGATCTTCATCAGACCCCTCACTATTTCTTTTCTCCCTCTCCCCCTCCCCCTCCCTCTCCCTCTCCTCGTCCCTTCTGCTGTCCCGATTGACAAATGTGTTCTTCTTAGTTGTGTCAATATCACCAGTCTCCTTGGGGGCGTGGTCTGAAAACCCATTTGAAAGTCTGTCTGTTTTACTTGCGGCTATTTCCATTGCTTCTGCTTTACTCTCTGGGGATACTAAGTCTGAAATATCCCCCCGGGGAGGGAGGTGATTTTGTTCCGTGGAACCCCACAGCTGTTCTGGTGTTGTAGTTGTGACAGCAGATCCAGAAACCATTGCATCAGGCTTTGTGGATCTCACTGTTGGCCAATCCCACTTGGACGGGGAGTCATCATTCCGTCCATCACTGTGTACAGAAACAGCTGCTATCACACAGTATCCAGAAAGTACTGTGGGACTCATTATTAGGATAGGATAATTTGTCCTGACTAGTGGGGTGTCCTGATTAGTGAGGTATCCAGGTGTCTGATTACTGAGGTGTCCTGATTAGTGAAGTGTTCTGATTAGTGAGGTGGAGGAACAGATGGTAAGGATTTGTCTGTATGTGCATGTGTTATAGCATTCAGTACAACAAAAGGTGTCCTGTATATTCAGGTGTCCTCATTTCAGGCGGCTAATTAGGGGTCCTTAATTCAGGGGGTCTAATTACAGGGGCCCACTCCCAAGGAGAACCTTCCTCAATACCTCACTTCACATATATTTCTTACAGATCAGTGTCGCGGTCGGAAAGGTCATCATCGCTATCCTCTGCCTGAGCCTTCCATCGTCTATATCTGTCAATGAGATCAACTAGACAGGACGTCTTTTTGGCATTACGAATGAATCGGTGCCTTAGTAGCTCCTTTGCACTGGGGCGCTGTGCGAGAGAGGGAGGGAGAGAGAGAGGAGAGAGAGGGATGGAGGAAGAGAGGGAGGGAGGGATTGAGGGAGGGAGGGAGGGATTGAGGGGGGGAGGGAGGGAGGGAGGGACGGACGGAGGGAGAGAGGGAGGAAGAGAGGGAGGGATTGAGGGAGGGAGGGAGGGAGGGAGGAGGGAGGAAGGGAGATAGAGAGAGAGAGAGGGAGGGAGGGATGGAGGGAGAGAGGGAGGAATTGAGGGAGGGAGGGAGGAAGAGAGGAAGGGAGGTAGAGAGAGAGGGAGGGAGGGAGGTAGGGAGGAGGGAAGAGGTGATGACCATTTATCATTATGACTATTGGCTGGACTCTGCTGATGACGGCCAACCAACAGTCATCATACACAATAACATAATTCACGATAATGAAAGTAATAATGCCACTGGCAGCCACACCCAATCTGACAGAACACTATGTCTGGTTTGAAAGTGACTCAATGAGCTTGTGGTTTCATAGAACCACCAGCTTCACATAAACTCACATTTTTTGGATCTTTGTTGAGACACAGAGAGACAAACTCCTTGAAGGTTTTGGAGTAGGTTCCCTGAAGTTCTGGCGGATTGCTCTTCGGGATGAGGAAGAGGACTCGCATGGGGTGTAGGTCCGCGTGAGGGGGCTCTCCGTGGGCCAGTTCAATTGCTGTGATCCCCAAGGACCATACGTCAGCCTGTGGGAGGGGGGAGGTGAGGAAGGGAGGGAGGTGTGAGAGGGAGGAGGTGAGGGAGGGAGGTAGGTGAGGGAGGGAGGAGGTGAGAGAGGGAGGGAGGGAGGGAGGTGAAGGATGGAGGAGGTGAGGGAGGGAGGTGAGGGAGGGTGGGAAGTACGAGAGATTGGTATATACAGAGGACCTTCTCTATGCAGACATCTGTGAGAGAGTGTAACATGTCCTGTGAGGCAGTTATGGATGGCAAAATGTGTCCTTATTTAAGAACGTTTCCCTACACTGCATGTGCCAATGACTCTAATAATAATAATTAGCCAAAACCACAACCACTTCAACGTGCCTAATGAGATTCAATCATTGTATTAATAAACCTTAGTGTCATATGCAGTTTGCGTGATGACTTCTGGTGCCATCCAAAATGGTGTGCCAACAAATGTCTTGCGTTTGTTCATTGTTTCTGTGAGCTGTCCAGCAACTCCGAAATCTGCTAACTTAACAGATCCTTCTTCTGACATTAGAACGTTGGCAGCTGTAGGAAGAGGAGAGGGCGGGAGAGGGAGAGGGAGAGGGAGAGGGAGAGGGAAAGAGAGGGAGAGGGAAAGAGAGGGAGAGAGGAAAGGAGGGGAAGAGAGAGGTAGGGAGGGAGGGAGGGAGGGAGGGAGGTAGGGAGGGAGGGAGGGAGGGAGGGAGGGAGGGGGAGGGGAGGGGAGGGATGACAGCATTTCAACTACCAGCTCATGAGAAGTCTCAACATCTTTATACCTTTAATATCTCTGTGCAGTTTTCCCTCCGAATGCAAGTAGTCCAATCCCTTCAAAATCTCACGTAGAATAGTTGCTATGTATATCTCATTAACATTACCTGCCTTCAACTGTATGTGTATGTGCATGTGAATGTCATGTGAATGTCATGTGAATGTCATGTGAATGTCATGTGAATGTCATGCATACATTGAGTCATATCATATTACCAGATCTAGTGCAGATCCACCACCTAAATACTCCATAATGATCCATAACTTTGTCCCCTGAAATTGAGGGGGAGAGAGTAAAGGGAGAGAGAGAGGGGGGAGGTAGCGAAAGAGTGTGTGTGTGTGTGAGAGAGAGAGAGAGAGAGAGAGAGAGAGAGAGAGAACAAGGAAGAGAGGGAGAGAGAGTGGGAGGAAGGGAGAGAGGAAGGGAGGGAAGAAGAGTGAGAGAGTGAGGGAGAGAAGGAGCGAACGACGAACAATCCCTCAAAGTAGATGCTAACACCACATTCAGTGTACAAGTCTAGTCTGATGTCTCCCCTTCACCTTCAGATAAGATCCATAATATCTTGTGACGTGTTGTGAATCACACTGAGAGAGAACTGTTATCTCCTGTTGAATATCCTCAATTTCGTCTTCAGCTTCCTCCAAATCGATAATCTTCATTGCCACCACCTTCTTAGAGCGATTGTCCAGCCTGGGTGCCATTAAAGATTACATCATTCTACGTGTATATTGTGAATGGGGTAAAATACCCATTACATCACAAACTAGTGCTTACATCCCAGAACAAGTTACACATCACTACAATAATAGGAGTATGTGCACGCTCCTAAGTAACCCTGACAACACATACATTAGACGTGTACATAGAGGGTTAAAATAAACAAATTAGTTCACCAAAACACAAGTTATGGATTATGTATTAACCCTTTGTGAACAGAGAGACACTAACCCCTTGTATACTTCTCCAAATGAGCCTTTTCCGATCCTCTCTTGTTTGGTGAAGAGGATTTCTGGATCTACTTCAGAACCACTGTTGAGACTCTGTGGAGGTGGGGAGGAGAGGGAGAGAGGGAGGGAGGGAGGGAGGGAGGGGAGGGAGGGAGGGGAGGGAGGGAGGGGAGGGAGAGGGAGAGGGAAGGAGGGAGGGAGGGAGGGAGGGAGGGAGGGAGGGAGGGAGGGGAGGGAGGGGAGGGAGGGGAGGGAGAGGAGGGAGAGGGAGAGGGAGAGGAGGGAGAGGGAGAGGGAGGGAGAGGAGGAAAGGGGAAAGAAGGGAGGAGTGAGGGAGGAGTGATGGGGGAGGGAGGGAGAGGGAGGGAGGAGTGATGGGGGAGGGAGGGGAGAGGGAGGGAGGAGACCGAGAAAGCATACGTGTTACACAGGCATCAATGGATCCACACCACTCACAATAGCCCAAGGCGATGCACTGACACAACACACAGAAATGTATACACAACACGTGTGTGTGTGTGTATCCATTCTGACAATAACGCCGGATAATGACATGAGAACACATCTGTAAACTGCATTGAGTGTATGTACATGTGTTTAGATCCACCTATTAGAAATTGTGGTGAAATCTGTCTAGAGCACGAGTGACAAAAGCAGTGTGTAAGTATCCTGATTTGAGGTGAATGATGCGTCCTGAGGTGTCCTGATTAATACGGTGTCCTGATTTCGGGTGCCGTTGAAAGTACACAAAAATGATATATGGGTTAGTAAAATCTATGTTAGCATTGTGCCTTCTTCCTTCCTTCCTTCCTTCCTTCCGGGATTCGTTACACACACACACAACGCACACACACACACACACAACCTGTGATCCATAAGGTTTCCATACAACTTTGTATGGCATTAGGTGCTAACTAATGCCCACCATCAGAGGAATACTGTTTGTATGTGGGTGTGGTTTTCCTTTGTCAAATTAAATCATGGTACTGTTGACTGCTGTGTTTCACCACAAAGGATAATTTGGCATCCTATGTAATCGCTGAAACTCCCACAACATATGTACATACATGTACACAGAATAAAGCAGCTCATGTACATGTATGTGTATACTAATGAACTTTCCATTGCAAGTAATGTGTGTACAGTGGAACCTCTCTAATCCCGACACCCTTAGGACATGTCCTGATTAGTGAGGTGTCCTGATTTCAGGGGTTAAATTGTACACAAACATGGCATTTGGGACAGCAAAAAGTGTCCTGTTTATCGAGGTGTCCTCATTTCAGGGTGTCCTGATTAGAGGGGTTCCACTGTAGTCTGGTTCATGAGCAGGTGTTACAAGTTACCTACGTAGTGTAGATGACAGCAATCTGATCATTGACACAACATAGTACACTGAGTAGGGAACATACTTAGGATGTTTGTTGTTAACTGGAGGATTGCTTCAAACACTCAGTATTAAGGTAATATGTTTATGCAAACTCAGCTAGTATCGAAGAAGAGGCCCTGTCTTACTAGTTAAAATACAGCCATGGTGGGGGGAGGGGAGGGGGGGGGGAGGTTGCAAGCAGGCATGCACTGTTTCCTAGTCCCAGCTCCTGTCATCTCAATGGAATACAAAAGAGTTGAGTGCGATACAAACACACACGGTACATATTACACATCGTCCCTGTAGCCCTTTCAGTAACACCGGAGGGTCATTCAACTCACATCCAAATACACAACAGTAGTACTATAGTAAACATGGCTCTACATGTACATCTTGTGTGTTCACAAATACGCACAGTTGTTTGACTTACAGGAATAGCCATCCTTCCGTCGGGAAATAGGGCTCACGCTAAGACTAGTTTCCAGTGTGAGAGCTAATCAGAAAGTTTTGTCAGCGCCTAACTCTTGAGCGTCTCCCCGGCAGAGAAAACAAGCAATAGACGATGGGGGGAGGGATTCTAGTTGTGCTGGCGTTGCTTTACAGACTGTGGGACTTGGGAACAGGAGGTGCACCGACATCAATAGCCATGCTTCCGTTTCGGCGAGCTAGACACACCCACTGTGAGAAGGAGACGCGGAATCAGAAAAGGGTGTGTCAAACTAGGATCACGTGCACAACGTCACCAATCGTCATGCCGGGTGGCCTTCCGCACGTGATCCGAAACCCCAATCATCGCAAAGGGCCAACAGGAACGGTAAAATCATAACCGGAGGATTTGTCCGAGAGGAGTTATTGGTAGGATTTACAGGAATCATCCTTCAGGCGGGACTACATCGCAGGAAGAACAACTGCGTGTAGCCGACAATCATAGGAAGCGAGGTAAGACGAGAGTACAGTGTACTGTGTAGAAACAGGAAGCACTCCCAGTGAGGCAGTGAATCACTCGCAGTGAGACAGTGCTAGGTAAAGTAGACCAGCACTCACAAACAATTACTAAGTATTCACGGGGCAATTAACTTAAGAGCGATAGAGCCTGACGAGCTGCAGTTTACAAACGACGAGCCTTTTCGGGTGTGGCCCGTCGTATCAAAGACCCAGTCATTCAAACACGTGAAATTACGCTTGTAATAGACAAATGTATACATTCCGTGGTATAGATACTGCTTGTAGCTGTGACATGAGAACTGGTGGGCATTGTGAGCTGTTGTTTTAGTGCATAGCAACCGTGTCAGCCATTCTTTGTATCTGTGGCTGAGTTTGTATACAGTGAAGACATTGTGCAATCTGAGGATTGTCTGTCCAGCTTTATAAGTGGGTGCTATAGATTCACACACATCCTGTCTGTGGTTAGACCAATTGGTAGTGTGCTCCAGGAACACAAGCTGTCATGCTGTAGTACCAATTTCCATGCCCTTACAAGAATGTGTTTTATACACCTCCTTAATATTAGTGATTTCAGCAACATACGTAGTACTGATTTGCATGTAATAATAATTTCACTATCCCTAAAGAATGTAAAGTAGTTGAAGAGTTAGTTATTCAACCGTTGGGTCTATCCAACTTTCTGTGTATGCCCGTGTTGACTGTTAGTGTACATACTCAGCAACAGCTGTGCCCAGTGTGCCTTTAAACCACTTCAGTACCCTTTATATGAGAACATGTGTTTTTCAGCACTGTTAACTGTTGCTTAGCCCACACAAGTGGTCGGGATGTGATAGACTCCTATTTGAATCTTGTCTCCTTGTGATGTGATAAAAGCATTCTTTTGGAGGCTGTCTTTGTGTGAGAGGTGCAAGCCAGTTAGTCTGTTGTCAATACCATCAAAATTTAGGATTGTCACCATACGACAAAAACTTCCTCAATTCCATACTGTGGAGTGATTTATCACTTCCAGCCCATCCATATTTACATTTGAGTAAGGGAAAACATTTTTTGTATATTGCTTCACTGGTACATGCAAGCTGAGGCTATGTATTGGTGCTGTGTTGTCTTCAAGTGATTGTGCAGTCTGTGACCCGATAGAGGTCTGAATTTCCTTGACCACAAGCATTCTCTCTCTTCATAAACATCTCTCTCTCTCTCTCTCTCTCTCTCTCTCTCTCTCTCTCATAATGATATCATGGGTAGATACATGTAGTCCAGTAATAACATGTGGTGAAAGTATGGACTTTACCAGGAAGTATATGGTGTCAGTCTGCCCACTCTTTCTGTCAGTTAGCAGTTTTTGGCTGTTTCAGACATGCCTGGGCTACATATAGTGTGTCTAATGAGTTAGCCTCTAGAAATTTGAGCAGAATCCATACTTTAACCTGCTCTAGTGGCAAGCTAGCTCACTATAGACTATCTCATGGCTGTGGTTATATCATAGACTCTTGGTCTAAAAATAGATTTGTTAGCTTCCCCAGGGTTGTTCTTAATATAGTAACAGGAAGTGTTGGTATATAAACAAAGTTGCACTGGAGAATGCATATGTATTAACTTATGTTCCTGCCAACGTTCTATGCGACCCTCAGTGGTAAACTGGCAATGACGTGGCTTTAGTTTATGTGCATATGATAAAGTATGGAAATACTTGTGATGAGTTAACCTTTTACTTCCCTCCTTCCTCTCTATCAATTCTCTTCCATCCCTCCCTCCCTCTCTCCCTTCTTCGTTCTATCAATCCCTCCCTCCCTCCCTCCCTTCCTCACAGGATGGCCAAAACAGAAAGAGACATAAAGTGTGTTGTAGTGGGGGATGGAGCAGTGGGTAAAACGTGCATGCTCATATCCTACACAACGAACTCTTTTCCAGGAGAGTATGTCCCCACAATGTAAGTGCATTACACCACAAAATAAGTGCTCATTATCTGTACCATAATCAAAACATCCTGCCAGATGTTGACATCAAAATTGATGTTGGTAGCATATCTTGCAGTGAAGTGGTGTTGAGTGTTCCAATTCCCTCTTCCCATCCTCTCTCCCTCCCATCGTCTCTCCTTCCCTCCCTCCCTTTTTTCCTTCCCTCTGTCACCCTCTTCCTCCTCCTCTCCCAGTTTTGACAACTACACAGCCAATGTCTTTGTAGACGGTCGGCCAATTAGTCTAGGACTGTGGGATACAGCCGGTCAAGACGACTACGACAGACTCCGCCCACTTTCATACCCAGACACAGACGTCTTCCTAATATGCTTCTCCCTCGTCAGCCCAAATTCATTTGCAAACGTCGCTGATAAATGGTACCCGGAAATCAGTCACCATGCACCTGGCGTCCCCAAAATACTTGTTGGTACTAAAGTAGATTTGAGAGAGAATCCAGCAGAAGTGGAGAGATTGCGGGAGAGACGACAGAGCCCCGTCACGTTGCAGCAGGGAGAAGCGATGAAGAAGAAGATCAGTGCTGTCTGCTACAAGGAGTGTTCCGCTCTCACTCAACAGGGGCTCAAGGACATTTTCGACGAAGCAATTAAAGTGGTATTGTTTCCCGAGACGAATAAGACGAAAAAGAAAGGTTGTTCGATACTCTGACGCAGTACATGCACGTTTAACTTTATTGTACATTAAAATTAGATTCAGGATAATATGTTGAATGAAAGGGCTTTAACCTCAGCTTAACATATGTGTTTAGGTTACTTTGAGTGAAAATGGCTATTTCAAACTCTCTTCACAGCAAATGCATATCATTGCCTGCTATGTATTGTAATTTTTTCATTCACTTGTTCGCATGTTTATTATGAGTATTTGTCATGGTCTCTTGTAAATCTTTCGCGCGCGCGCGTATTACTCAAAGGTCATTAGTAACATAGCGCTCGCAAATAATGGGATAGTCGCGAGGGTAGAGTACTGATTTGCGCGTGCGTATGTACGAAGGGGGCGGGGAAGAACGATATGGCAAGTGGAGAGGAAGACGGGGAGGAAGAGGCCCCGATTCTACCAAGTAAGGCTAGCTTTCGAGACTCGGAAGACGACGGACTCGAGGCTGGAGACGACGAGAAGATAAAAGTGTATTGGTGGCGTTGGGTCGTGTTGTTAGTCTTCGTGGCTAACCTTGGCATCAACAACGGGGTATGGTTGACATTTGGACCCATAGCAGACGTCGTGAAATGTTACTACAACGTCTCGGACTTTCTGGTCAATTCCCTGAGTATGGTATACATGGCAACGTACATTCTGTTGATCGTACCGAGTGTCTGGATGATGGAGAGGCTAGGGCTACGTGGTATGTCCATCATAGCTGCTTGCCTCAACGCTATAGGAGCTTGCCTAAGAGTCGCAGGGGTCGGTGAGTACAGGAGTTAATTTCTGAGGTAGCCATCGAATCTGTTCTGATGTGAATCATTTAGCTCCTGAAAACTTCTGGGTTTTGCTGACCGGACAAGCCGTGGCTTCCCTTAGTACTGTGTTGTTATGGGGAGGCCCCTCCTACCTTGCCGGTATTTGGTTTCCGTCCTCTCAGAGAGGAATAGCAGCTGCTGCTGGAGGTGCCCTTGCTCCACAGGTAGGTATAAGCACTACCACTCAACAAATATGAACGCGGATTACGTTCCTATTACAGATTGGGGTATTAACAGGTTTTGTATTCAGCCCACTTTTGGTACACAGCGAACACACAAATGCTGTTTGCAGTGGAGACATATCAGCCGACCTCCATTACACCTGGACAGAGACCATATACCATCAATTATTATACTACTTATCTGGACAGGCAGGCATTTCACTACTACTGATTGTTGTAACTATAATAGGTAGGTACACTGGATGTAGTCACAATTTTCACGTGATTCTTATACAAGAAATCTTTAAATGCATTTTTCCAGCTTTCCCGAGTGCTCCTCCCACTCCTCCCAGTAGATCACAGCTATTAGTGGAGAGCTCGATTGGGTTTGAATACCTTCACGGCCTTCGTAAAGAACTGTGGTCCATCGTCACCAATGGGTACTTCCTTCTTCTCCTTTTAACAGCAAGTATGTTACCATTTTTAATTCAAACTGTCCACTTGCTCTCCTACCTCTTCCCTCCCTCTCTTCACCCTCTCCCACCTCTATCCATTGTGACACTGCTCTGTTTCTCCCCTCACTGTGTCTAGGTATCAATATAGGTGCAGCCGGTGCAATAGTATCACTTCTAAACGAACTAATCCATCCTTATTTCGAGGATCGCGATAGAGACCTGGTATACATAGGATTAACTGCTCAACTCTCAGCAATACTAGCTGTATTTATCACTGGAACAATACTGGGTGCTACTAAAGCCTTTTAGTGAGTGTTTAAAGTGTAACGTATTGAATGATCACATGACTATCTAACTCCATTTGGCAGTACAATGAATCTCATCATATACACTGTAACAGCTTTATCCATTGGAGGATTTCTAGCAGCGCTGGAATTCCAGAGAAACTTTTATGTTCTGTACCCTCTGGCTGGATTGATCGGGTTAGCATCTGTCTATAAGTTTCTGAGGATGACCCTCTAATCAGGACCTGTAATTGGTTTCTATACAGTGCGAGTGTGACAGCATTCCAGTCTATAGTGTATGAATATGCTGCTGAAATGACCTACCCTTTGCCAGAAAGCACTTCTGGAGGTCTAGTGAACTGGGTCTCCCAGGTGAGGCCTGACACAGAAAATCTCATGCTTATTTTGAAATATTTTCCACTCTCGCACGCTCAGCCAATGGGCATTTTGATGATAGTAGTTGGGCCAAAGTTTGGTTCAGTGAACGACCACAAGGTTCCTGCTGCTTGGACAATAGCTGCTCTAACTCTGGCTGGAGCCATTGTAACAAGTATGTTATATATTTCAAATTGTATTAAGTTTTTACAATTTGTTGTTCTTACAGTTTTCATTCGACCAGAGTTGAGAAAGACTAACATAGATAGAAAGAAACCTGTACTGCAATCATCTCTGACGTCAAGCCTCTCACAATCCAATCACTCATAATTGTTTTACCGTGTATATTTTGCTACCGAATGTCTTCTAATGAAAGTGTCTGAGTCCATTGGTAGAGGTCACTGGCTTCTTTCTCCCAGTCAGAGTCCTCCCCATCTCCCTCCCCCTTCTCTCGGTCTTGGGAGTTGTGTGATGGAGAATGTGGAGATTTAAAGGTGGCACTTGGATCCTGTGTAGAGCAGTATATATATTTTATGTACACACAAATAAAATGGATGAGGGGTGTGTGTGTGTGTACGTGTGTGTGTGTGTGTGTGTGTGTGTGTGTGTGTGTGTGTGTGTGTGTGTGTGTGTGTGTGTGTGTGTGTGTGTGTGTGTGTGTGTGTGTGTGTGTGTGTGTGTGTGTGTGTGTGAGAGAGAGTGTGTGAGTGTGAGTGAGTGATACCTGTGAGGAAGGTGTGCCAGGAGACTTCATCCCATAGGCCTCCCTCATCTTCTTTGCTCTCTGTCTTGCCAGTCTGGAGCCACGTGAACCTGGTGAGGTACCTCCACCCAGAGATGACACTGTCTTGATGCGTTGAATCTGCTCCACTTGTGTAGGGGGTCCTGTGAAGCCCCGCAATTTCTCCAGAGAAAGTCCCCCAGGGGCCACTGAACGTTCCAACAACTCCACCACATTGTATATAACACTCTGTCGAGGAAGAGCTACATGAATACACAATAACAAATTATGAATATGAAATACAAAGTATCATAGGTAGCTCCAAGTGGAGTCATGGTTGGTCAACTTATATACCATCTAAGCTAAGTTTCCTCCATGTATTGTCTTTCCCTCCGAGGTAGGATGGAGTCTCATCAACTGTTGATGCATACTGTATGCATGTAGAGAAAAGATGAGCCCTCAATGTGACAAGACAGTATGCTAAAATTCTTACATGCCTGCATGTATTCTTGCATTGTTGTGACATCCACTTCATCGGTGATCTTGAGCTGCTGATGCTGGCAAGCATCGACTAGCATTTGGTCATAGAACGTTCTGTTTCCCATCCAACGCTGTGCATCCTTTGCTGCCTGCATGAAATAGATTATAGGAAATCCCTCGAATTAAGGAGCCATCATAATCGTTGCAAACAGGACTCTGCTATATAGTTCATCAGGATATCTCACTAATCTGGGCACATATTTACATTTGTTTCCGGTCGAATCATTCGTTTTCCACTAATATATTTCACACCAGATGAGCAACTGGAAATAAAGATCTTGAACATCACAATTGGCGGAAATTGATCACCTCCAAACCTAATACATGGGAGCCACAATACAAGAGTTAATGGATGATATTATGCAGTACCTAAACTTGATCTTTGCTTTCATTGTAGGATCTTTCAAGAGTTCAGCTTCACTTGGGCACACTTTTCTGATGACATCATGGGTCATAGAGTGCTCCTAGAGGAAAGAAATGGCCTCTCTGCTGAGAAGTTCTAACTGTAGAGATTACTGCTGTAACTTGCTTACTGCTGCACGAATTGCTTCCTTTAAAATCCTAAATATTTTTCTATTTCTCATTTTACACCACCAAACCTCAATCTTTGCCACTGCCTGTGCCTTCGCTACACTGAAATGCGATCCAACACTTCTAATATTGAAAAACAATACGTAATTGATGATTTACTCGTGTTCTGAGATGTGCTTGGATTGTGATTTGGTGGACAAGAGACGACTGGCAACTGTAGACTGTGTCCTCCAACTAACTCCACTGGCATCACTGTATACTGCCGGGATATGAATAGTTCCACTGCGTAGGAAAGCCGTAGCCATACCACGTAACTGGTAAAGTGTGCTGCTCACAATTGTTGTTCCGTTACTATAACGATAATAATGGTTACGTAATTCAGTCTACATTCCAATTAAACGCAACGTGGACTGGTGTCCGGGAAAGATGCTAGCTTTGGCCGGCGTTTTGAGCCGTGTACGAGCCGCGTCATATTTCAAGCCAGGTCTCAGGTAGGACATCGAGTACAGCAATGCCCTCAGTGAGAGATTGGACCGGTGTCTTTCGTTTCAGACCACGATGGTTAGCTACAGTGACTGCGGAGAGGGAAGATGGCGATACAGTTCAACTGTTTGACAAAATACTGGTTGCTAATCGTGGCGAGATTGCCTGTCGTGTATTCTCAACAGCCAAGAAACTGGGCCTTAATACTGTAGCTGTGTACAGTGAGGCAGACCGCAATGCTAGGCATGTGACAATGGTGAGTTGGTAGAGTACTCTTTGATAGCTGTCTGAAATAATGTATCTGTTATAAGGATATGCATACCACCCTCTGAAATGAGGACACCTCTCTAATAGGGACACATCATCAGGTCCCAACTACATTAAAGCCTGTACATACCACCCTCTGAAATGAGGACATCTCTCTAATAGGGACACATCTTCAGGTCCCAACTCCACTGAAGCCTGTACATACCACCCTCTGAAATGAGGACACCTCTCTAATAGGGACACATCTTCAGGTCCCAACTCCACTGAAGCCTGTACATACCACCCTCTGAAATGAGGACACCTCTCTAATAGGGACACATCTTCAGGTCCCAACTCCTTGAAGCCTGTACATACCACCCTCTGATGTAAAGAACACTGATAACGCCACCCTTTGTTCCATAGGCTGATGAGGCATACTGCATAGGCCCTGCAGCTTCCAGCGAGAGCTATCTTCGCGGTGACAAGATCATCCAGGTTGCAAAATCCACTGGAGCACAGGTAATGTAAATCTCTCTCTTGTAGTTGCTCTGATCCTGTCATATCATTTTCAGGCCATTCATCCCGGCTATGGATTTCTGTCAGAGAACAAGGATTTTGCTAATCTGTGTCAATCTGAGGGGGTGGAGTTTATAGGGCCACCTGCTTCTGCCATTGAGAAAATGGGCATCAAAAGGTACAGTGAACATCCCATCTGTGCTGGAGCCCCTCTAATCAATGAGATTTAATGAACAGTACTCCAAATACTGTGCATTATAAACCCTTAAAATCAGGACACCTTGATCGGAAGATATGGAAGACTTATGGGATGAGTACTGTAGATTATGCAAAGAATTAGCAAAGAAAAACACTCTACTGATTGATTACGTTCAGATTTAGGTTCATCATTGATTTACATGTATGCCCATTGTGTAGCGTGTCCAAACAGATTATGAGCCAGTCATCTGTGCCGGTAGTTCCCGGTTACTTTGGAGAGGATCAGTCTGACTCGCTGCTGAAGAAGGAGGCAGACCAGATCGGGTGAGTAAAGAAAGAGATGGGAGGGTTTGTAGGGAAAGGGTTGGACGTATTTCTCGGACGCAGGTATCCAGTACTGATCAAAGCCAATCTAGGGGGAGGCGGGAAGGTGAGGCACATCTCTCTTCCTTCCTCTACTTAGCTCCCTCTCTCCCTTTCTGTCTGCTTCCCCACCTCTCCCTCTCTCCCTCTCTCTCTCTCTCTCTCCCGTTCCTCAGGGGATGCGGGTGGTAATGAAACCAGAAGATTTTCAAGAATCCTTGGATGCCTGTCGCAGGGAATCAATGAAGAGTTTCGGAGATGACAGCGTTCTCATTGAGAAATTTGTAGTGAAGCCAAGGTCAGAGCCATGCAGATCTTGTTTAATTAGTGCTGATTATAGGGGTATCTCAATTTGTTCTCCAGACATGTAGAAGTTCAAGTGTTTGCTGATAAATTAGGCAACACTGTACATCTGTTTGAACGAGACTGCAGTGTGCAGCGCAGACACCAGAAAGTGATCGAAGAGGCACCAGCGGTACGTGTCAATCCACACTTATTTCTAAGTCTACAACTCATGCAGGATCATAAAATTTGCTTGTGATTGTAATCTCTGTAGCCTGGTCTCCGTTCTGAGGTGAGAGAGCAGCTGTGGACTGCAGCCGTTAGAGCTGCTCAGGCAGTAGGATATGTAGGAGCAGGTATCGACACTAGATTGATGTACTTGTAACTTCATGTGTTCCAAACGTGTGTGCAATATGGCATCTCAATAACAAGATGCTTTTAAGTGTTGATGTCAACATACACAGGCCAAGGCAATCAAGAGGGAATGAGAAAGACAAACTCCTGTCCGAAGTTGAACCCATCCCTCTTGATCTCCTTGGCCTGTGTATGTCGACATCAAACTTCTTACCAGGACAATTCAAGATGCTTTTTGTTGCTCCAAATATCATTTTAACTGACACTTCACTAATCAGGACACTTTCTTCTGTCCCAAGTGAAGTCAATAAAGTGACTGTATTTA
Organism: Theonella swinhoei; assembly: GCA_963970385.1. NCBI lineage: Eukaryota > Metazoa > Porifera > Demospongiae > Tetractinellida > Theonellidae > Theonella > Theonella swinhoei. Next base: position 464,997 of record OZ019959.1, read on the forward strand.
CTGGTGCATTAGGTACTGTTGAGTTTGTAATGGACAAAGATCAGAATTTCTACTTCATGGAGATGAACACACGACTACAGGTGTGTACATGGTCTGTATGTAATCTCTCTACTAGTGGAATACTAAGCATTGTTGCCAAGCGGGAGAGTGTGCACGCAAAATTGGAAGCACGTACGGCATTACGGTATGTACAGTGCGGGTTACATATATATATATATAGAGAGAGAGAGAGAGAGAGAGAGAGAAAATCGCCTGTTCACATCACTAGGAGGGCTCGCTACGCTCGCCAATTAACCGTAGGTCTCTTCTGTGCTATATAGGTTGAGCATCCAATTACCGAGATGATTACAGGGGCAGACCTCGTCGAGTGGCAAATTAAAGTGGCGGCTGGAGCTAGACTGCCTCTACTGCAGGGAGACATCTCAGCGACAGGACACTCATTTGAAGCACGTATTTATGCCGAAAACCCCATCAGTCAATCGTAAGCAGTTGTCTGTGTACAGTATATGCATGATCATGGGTGGATTCTGTTGTATCTGTTCTTATGTGTTTTTTGCCACTTGAAGGGAGTTTCTTCCAAGTCCGGGGGTATTACGTCATCTGCAGGCTCCACCCACTTCCAATAATGTCCGCATTGACACTGGTGTCAGACAGGGTGAGTGGTAAACTCTACTTTCCCCTCTGTACCACTCTCACTCTCTCCATCTCTATTGCATGTGGCGTGTGTGTAATGACCACACCCACTCAGGAGATGAAGTGTCAGCATTCTATGATCCCATGATAGCCAAACTAGTGGTATGGAATAAAGACCGCCACAGTGCTCTACAACAACTCAAAAATTCACTTGCACAATATCAGGTATTGGTCCCTCCCTCCCTCCCTCCCTCCCTCCCTCCCTCCGTCCCTTCCTCCCTCCCTCCGTCCCTTCCTCCCTCCCTCCCTCTCTCCCTCTCTCCCTCCCTCCCTCTCTGTGTGTGATGTGATGATGTGATATTTACAGGTAGCTGGAGTCAGTACCAACATAGACTTTCTGAAGAGACTAGCCACCCACAACAGTTTTGAGTTAGCTGATGTCCACACAGGATTCATTCCAGTAAGCACCCCACCCCAGCGACTCTCTCTAACTCACTTGGTAATTTCTCTTTCCAATAGCAACACCACGAGTCTCTGTTCCCTCCTCCCACCACCATCTCTGGTGAGCAACTGGCTGAGGCTACTCTGGCTCTGCTTGCATATGAGGCATGGCAGAATCAACTCCAACACCGAGGAGGTGAGGACAGAATCCTCTGCATTTCTTTTAATCAGGACTCTGTGAAATGAGGACACCTTGATAAACAGAACACTATTGCCATTCTCAATTGCTTTTCAACCCCCAAAAGAGTACCTTACTACACGTAACTCTGCAGTATTCACAACGTTTTAGAGAATGATTTGGTTTGCACCTCCAGATGCCTTTTCTCCCTTCAATGAGCCGACAGGATACAGGTTAAACCTGAGAGAGAAAAGAGTCATCCAATTCAACCACAAGGACACAAGTTAGGGAGTTAATGAATCATGTGACTGGGAGAGGGTTAAAGTACCGTCTTGTTCTGTAGGCTATCGTATTGGAGTCTGTTACCATGGCGATGGAACATATTCAATAGTAGAGGACTTACATCATTATGAGGTAATCGTTTAACTCCAACAAAGAAGGTGTGCTCCACCACTCCAATGTTGTTATACACACCTAATCTGCCATAGTGTGTCCTCCACCACTACAATGTAGTTAGGGTATACACTTAATCTGCCATAGTGTGTCCTCCACCACTACAATGTTGTTACGGTATGCACCTAATTTGCATTAGTGTGTCCTCGGGGGGGGGGGGTATACTAGATGAATGCTATGCATTGTTGGTGAGCAGAGAGCGCAAAATTAGAAGCACGTATAATATTACAGTATGTACATCGCCCGTCACAAACATATGAATATATAGAAAAAATCGACCCATTGACACAACTAGGTGGGCTCACTCCGCTCGCCAATAATGTTACTAAGGGTGTCCTCACCACTACAATGTTGTATATCCAGGAAGGTGATTACAGTTGGGGAGATGGGGGTGAGGAGACTGAAAGAACAACAGCAGGTGGACATATCAGAGAGAGAGATGGTTCACTGGTACTAGAGGGATACATAGCAGACAGGCAGGTAGCAGCCAACGTTGCTGCAGTAGACAATTCCCTTCACATCTTCACACAGGTATATACACCATATTGACACATGAAATAGTACTAACACTAGTAATTGACACTGACAGGCTGGAGGCTACAGTGTGGAGCTCCCTGCACCTTCATATGTTGGTTCCATGGCAGGAGAAGACTCCGGAGGAGCCCGCTCTCCCAAATATCCCTCCACTGTCACCAAGGTGTGTAACACCCTCATAGTTCTACAGTCACTACTAGAAAAATTTTCCATGAAAGTTATATGCGAAATAGACATGAAGCATATACACATGCCACGAAGTTAACGTACACATGCCACGAAGTTAACGTTGTGTCATAGCATTTTCATGGCTAATGATTGTCATATGAAAAGTTACAGTATCATGGGTATGGTGCATGAAAATGCTGTGAAATATTTCATAGGTTAAGAGATAACACGAAAGTGCCTATATTCATATGGTCATGGGTGATTGATGGTATTAAAATGATGTGAAAATGCCATTACATTAAGGTGAAGGATGCAGGAATGATTTCATGCATATTTCATGATAGTATTCCATGTACTATTCAGTACCTCCTACTCCGTGAAACATTAACGTTTCATGTGGCAATATCTAGTAGTGAGTGGAAGCTCTCTAATCGGGACACCCTTGGGACAGAAAAAATGTCCTTATTAGTGAGGTGTCCTGATTTCAAGGGTTAAATTGTACACAAACATGGCATTTGGGACAGCTAAAGTGTCCTGTTTATTGAGGTGTCCTCATTTCAGATTAGAGGGGTTCAACTGTACTACTTTCTCCTGCATAAATTGTATTGCCTTTGTCCTACTTGCATGCATGTACAGGTGTTTGTCAGTGTTGGAGAAGAGGTGAAAAAAGGGAGTCTTCTAATGACTGTGGAGGGCATGAAGATGGAGGTCAGTATCATGCCGCCATCAATCTTCTTAGCACTTCACCTCTAATTAAACCTGATTATAAATAATTTAGGAATTCATAATAACTATTTTGTAGATTCTCCATTAATAGGTCCTGATTAGGGGATCCTAATTGTAACTTAACCTTCCATCACACAGACAAACATCATTGCTGTTGAAGATGGTCAAATTAAGGACGTGTTTTACTCCGAGGGTGACACTGTACCTGCCTTCTCAACTGTTATAGACATAGAGTACACAGAGAATGAAGAGAAGAAGTGAACAACTTGTGTTTTTACAAATTTGCTTTTGTTGTTATTATTTATAAATTCAACACAAATATTATGAAACACAAAAAGCATGCTCATGTACACTAGGTGTTTTTTGGCAGGTCAAAACGTTCCAATCTTTTTCTGCAAGTGTGAGAAATAGAGGAGCATTGTCCAGGATAAATAGTGCCCCGTGATGTTCTTACCTTCTCATTTCTTCCCTTCTTTGCTGTTCTTCATGTTCCTGTTTGTGTTCCAGACGTACTGCCTATTGACATCATATGGTGTATTAGTTACATCATCAGTTATGTGGGAGGGGCCTAGCTCACTTTCTCTCTCTGTACCCTCTTCTTATCTTCAAGTTCCTTCTCTTCTCTCCTTCGCTTTTCCTCAGCATATTTCTCCCTCTTTTGCTGTTAAATGCTCAAATGCAGTAACTGTTATGTGAAGCAATAAACACTGGCTAACCTTTTGGTGTATTCCAGCGAACTTTGCCTTCAGCTGGAGTTCTCTTTCTTGTTTTACTCTTATTTTCTGAAGCTCCTCTTCACTGTGGCTATTCCCACCTATTGCAGTGATTCACATCATCTGGCCTGTGAATTATGATGACAACATACCAAGTGCTTGTGGTGCACACTGCCGAGACTGCTCTGCTACCCTTGCTCGTTGTGCTACCTTGAGTTGCTTGTAATCAGATTCCTCCTTTTGTGCCACTTAAAGTATATAAAGTATGTCAACTCCATTACAATCTTTGTCCATAAACTCACCAGTCAGTAGTTGTTGTTTCTGGGATGGCTTGGGATGCTGTACATAAAAGTCTCCTTGACTGCTGCTGGTGAAGACAGAACACACACGATAAACCATCGGAAAAGAACAATGTTCAATGTGCAATGTAGCTACCGTTGCAATCTTCCAGGCTGTGAGTCGTTCAGTGGTTCCTCATGCTCTGGTCGCACTATACCATCGCCTTCGTATCTCCTGTCTGATCTATCCAGCGGCTGTGTATGTCCATATCCACTTCTTTCATCCTCACTGCTCTGCGTTCTTCTTGAGGCGACGGCTCCCGGACGCCTCACTCCTGTAAACTGTGCATCTGGCTCGCCCCGTGCACGAAGGTGGCCCGGTTCCTGGCGTCCACTGTGCTGAGTACGATGCCCACTGGACCTCTGACCTTGAACACGGGCAGAGGAGCTAGGAGTTACCCAAGTGTGGCTCATTCTAGAAACTTTACTTTGTATGTTTACGTCAACAAACAAATGACAATGGGAATCCCCATAATCACGTGCGCAGTTAAGCGCTGATAGCATAAAGCCTATAGACTGCGCGTAATGTTACACTTGCTTGTTTTGTGATCGTGAATAGTGCCATTAGTGGGGCACGCTGTCACGCATGTGCTAGTCTACCTCAGCCATGAGTTACTCGACAGAGCCAGACCGATGGTTCCACGGAAAGATAACCCGTGAGAGCGCTGCTCAACGCCTCACCGCGGGACCCGGCGGACGGCGAGAGGGGCTGTTCCTCGTTCGAGAAAGCCTTCGTATACCTGGGAACTATGTGCTGACCATGTGGGCAAGAAGCCAGGTGCATCACTTTCAGATAGTCGGGCACGGAGACGGATGGTTTTCTGTGGATAACGGGCCACTATTTCAAGGCCTGGACGAACTTGTTCATCACTACCAGATCCGTCCCGACGGCTTGCCTGCCCAACTACACGACTTTGCCGTAGGAGATCCCGTGCCTCTGTCGGCTCGGAAACGCCTCGAGACAGATCTCCACAGAGCAGTCATTGGCAACGACATCGGCTCCGTGAAGCGAATCCTAGCCCAGTCGAAAAGCGACGTCAACTCTCAGAGCTCAGACGGTTCGACGCCTCTACACGAGGCGGCGAAAAGAGGACTGTGCGACATTTTGGATTTGTTGTTACAGCATAAACCAGATTTTAACATCAGGGACTCAAAAGGCTCAACACCACTTCAGGTAACATATAATCACATTACTGTAATGTTACACTTATAAACTTTGCTTAATTTACCTGTTGTGCCCCTACTATGTGCACAATTGTGCTAAATTATTTGCGTGCCACTCCAGGTAGGATTGCTAGACATGGCATGCTCATTGTGTTAGTACATCAATTGTGTGGGCAGGCAGCACATGTTTTGAATTGTGTGGTTGTACATTCATTTACTCGTGAGTTATCCGTAGTGTGTGTGTGTGTGTGGTACATACACCCAGCTCCATACATGGTGCTCTTGCAACTTCCTCAAGGCTGAGGGCCTGTTAGTTTTCTCCAGTATATGTACACATCTCCATATGGGGAATTTGTTGATTGAACACCACACGATGTTTAGGTCAGGTGGGTAAATGGGTTACACTCTAAATTAACTCTCTGCGCATGCACAGGAGGGTTACTGTAGTTGGGTTTGTGTGTCTGTGTGTGTCACATCTCACCTCTGGAGCGTCTGTTCGTCATGAAAATACTGTCACGTACTCAGCAGGCAACAGAGGTCAAAAACTTGTTGGGTGTACCAATGCTATATTTCCTCTGTACATGTGTATAAATGTACCTGCTACAGTAAGTGGTTGTGTTTTCTTGTACATTTCATGTAAATATTGTTGGATATCTGTACATATACATGTATCTAATACAGTTGGCTGCTCGTGCTGGATATCACCAGGCAGTGAGATTGTTGGTTGAAAGAGGAGGGGCAGATGTCCAGGAGAGAAACGCCACGACTGGCTGGGTAGCATTACACGATGCAGCTTTCAGAGGTCACGTAGAGTGTGTCAAGGTCAGTAATACGAGTACCATTGAGATGTGTCCTGATTAGCAAGGTGTCCCAATTAGTGAGGTGTCCTGATTGTTGAGGTGTCCTGATTACATGGGAGAGCTCATTAACATAACTCCCCTTTCCTAATTAAAGGAATGCAATACAACAATTCTTGCTGAAATATCAAAATATCATCCTCTCTAACAGACTCTATTGATGTTGAATGCTCCCCTGAGACCTCGTACTCCAGAGGAGGACACTCCAAGACAGTTGGCACAGAGATACAAGCAGAAGGAGGTGGTTGAATTGTTAGGTATGTCTAGAGGAATGTTCTGTCTGTTGTACACCCCCACCCACGTGTTGTACAGTGTTTTTGTTTCAATTCATCTCTTTCACACACTCTCTCTCTTTTTCAAACACACTCTCTCCCTCTCTCTCTCCCCCCCCTCTCTCTCTCTCTCTCTCCCTCCCCCCCTCTCTCCCTCCCTCCCTCCCTCCCTCCCTCCCTCCCTCCCTCCCTCCCCCCTCCCTCCCTCCCTCCCTCCCTCCCTCCCATCCCACCAGACTGGGCCACTGATAACTACCCTAAGCCTCGTACTAGTACTTCAGAATGGCTACACAAAGTCATTGATAGAAATGTAAGTAGTCATATTCTCTACTAAGTACATTATGTACATTCATACATTACCTGTATTAGGCTGTGGTAAGTGTAGCATTTGCCCTAGACAGTACAAGAGTACTGATTGACCTACATACAAGAGATTTGTGGTGGCAAACAGTGTCTAGTGTATATCCTACTAATGGGATGGCATGCTATTCATCCATCCTGATGTGGGGGGGTTGTACTTCTGCAGAAAGCTGTGAATCTCTTGAAGAAGACGGGGAAGGCAGACGGTAGCTTCCTGGTGAGGCCCAACTCTCGAAGACCGGGCTACTATGCCCTGACTCTCATCTATAACCACATGCCCTATCACTACGAGATCGTCAGTGAAGTAAGCAAACTTTAAGATTTTCCGTTATGATCTTCCACTACTGCCATTGACTCTATATATCTCTCTCTCTCCAGTCTGACTGCTGGTATTTCATTGATGATGGACCATTGTTTTATGACTTGGAGAGTTGCGTGGAGCACTACATGATATTTCCGGATGGACTCCCCACAGTACTGAGGTATCCCGTCTCTCCATCAGGCAAATGCACCACTTCACACACGAGAAAGGTACATGGAATTATTGTATATAGCATTACCAGCCAGATAAAGTAATTGAGAAAGGTGTCCCCCCCCCTCCCCCAGCCATCCAGGGTTTCTTTGGGGGGGGGGGGGGAAGGGGGTCCCTCGAGCCTTAAAAAAAGTTATGCCCCCCCTTAAGTCAAAGAGACCTTCCTCATATTCTGCCAGATTTGTTTTCATGTTACCCCCAAGATTTCAGCCTTGAGAACTGGTGCGGTGGGTTAAAGTGTCTTTTACGGCTAGCCAACTCTCCCCACACCAGTGCCATGTACAATATGTATGAGTACTTGTAGTCATGTACGCTAACTGCTGATGGATCCCACAATCACAAAACTCCCTCCTGCGGTGTTTGGCTTTCTCACAAAAGTCAACCACTAACACAAACAGTGTTACATGTACAGTGTAACCTCTCTAAACTGGACACTTTTGGAACAGACAGTGTGTCCTGATTAGTGGGATATCCTGATTAGTGAGGTTATTTCAGATTCGCGCACACGTGGCGCCGAGGGTTCTGCACTCATGACTACTGGTAGAGAAAGTTTAGTATATACAGCATGTTCTATGAATGACTGTTTATTTACATTCTATCTTTCCTTGGCTCCATTAACTTTCAATTTGATGTTGTACTGTGCAGGCCCCTCCGGGACAGATGCTCTTCTCCAAGACACGCCATACCTCCCCCCCGCAGAAAGTTCCCCCCAGACCCCCCTCTCGAGAATCCCCTTCCGCCGCTCACCAGGCAGTGGCAACCCCACCCCCTGTCTCCATGAGGCCTATGATTGGAGCTCAACAGAATGGGGGCAAAGCGTATGTACAATATCACTAGCTGTATGGATCACAGTATATGTACATGTATGTTAGGCACACAATACACCCTTTGTGTGAACCTGCATCCAGTTAGGACACGATCGATTAGTGAGGCGTCCTGATCAGTGAGGCGTCCTGATCGGTGAGGTTTCCTGATCAGTGAGGTGTCCTGATCAGTGAGGTGTCCTGATCAGTGAGGTGTCCTGATCAGTGAGGCGTCCTGATCAATGTGTGTCCTGATCAGTGAGGTGTCCTGGTCATCCTCCCCTCAGGACAATGACTTGTGTGTGCCAACTTCTGCCCTAGAGACATACAATACATGCACACAATATGGTGTGTAGACCAAACCAGGCAAACAGGGGACGGCTGTTTTGGGCTGGTTGGCGCCGTGTACTGTAATGCCTTAGACATACAGTACCACAAGTCTGAGTGGTTGTGGTATCAGAATAACAATATTCATCTGCCACAAACACACAAGCTTACCTAGCATCCCATCACTAAACTCAAAGCCAACAGTAACATGTATGTGTATCAACAGTGTCTACGTGACAATGTTCATGTATGTTGAACCACTCTAATCAGGACACCCTGAAATGAGAGGACACATTGATAAACAGGGCACTTTTTGCTGTCTCAAATGCTAAGTTTTGTACAATTCAACCCCTGAAATCAGGACACCTCACTAATCAGGACACTTTCTTCTGCCCCAAGGGTATCTGGATTAGAGAGTTCCACTGTATTACTTGCACAGGAACCCTCCACCTCCGCCGTTCCAAAAACCTCCCCGAGACAAGGACCATTATCAAATGGTGAACATCAAGGAAGATAACGTAAAGCTGGGGGAGGAGTTAGGCCAAGGAGAGTTTGGGTCTGTGTTGAGAGGCGTGTACACAGACAAGGGGAAGAAGGTATGTAGTACTGTATCATCCCCTGAAATCAGGACACCTCACAATCCATTTGAGTGTCAATAGAGCCTAGGGCTACATCAATTGGGATGAATAGTGTACATTATGGCGTCCTACATGAACATCTGATAGAGACTTCCAGGAAGGAAGCTGGCACATAGATCTCTACACAGTACATAAACCATGGGAAGATTTCCATATTTCTGGTCTTCTCTTTCCTACACTATGTAGTTTGATGTGGCTGTGAAAACATTAAGGATGGATGCAATGGGCCATGGAGAGAAGGTGTGTAAACACTGACTTAACGTGTACACACAAGACACAACATACTGTGTGTGAGACATATAAGGACAGGGAGCTCTTCCTCCCACTGGGTTGTTTCGACTAATTTTGACCATTTAGAGTTCAGAGGAGCCCCTATAATCAAATCCTTTAACGAGGACAGATATTTATGTAAACAGGACACACTTTCCTTACTGGATTCATTGTTTGTGTACTTTTCACTCACTACTGTGTTTGTGTACTTTTCAACACCTGAAATCAGGACACTTTCTGTCCCAAATGTGTACACGTTGGTTATCATTTCAAGTGTGGATGTTTACTGTAGGAGTTCATGCGCGAGGCTAGTATAATGGTGACACTGAATCATCCCTGCATTGTGAAGCTGATTGGAGTGTCTCGTGGAAGGCCAATGATGCTGGTAACTACAGAGATCAGATGGTTCAGTGGACACTCTTTATGTCTCTCATTTTCCCCTCCCTCCCCTCTCTCCCCTCCCTCCCGTCCCTCCTCTCCCTCCCTCCCCCTTTCTCGTCCCTCCCTCCTGTTCCCTCCCCCTCTCTCCTCCCTCCCTCCCTTCCTCCCCTCCCTCCCCTTCCTCACCAGGTGCAAGAACTAGTACCACTTGGAGCACTGGTAGACTATTTGTACGAAGGCAAACACTCCAGACCCAATGTCACTACTCTGAAGCTGTGGGCGGCCGAGATTGCATCTGGTATGATGTATCTGGAAAAGAAGCGATTTGTTCATCGTGATCTTGCAGCAAGAAATATCCTCGTAGCTTCTAAGACCCAGGTATTACCACACACACACACACACACACACACTCACACACACATCACACATCACAAGAAGAATGTGTAAATGGAGGTATCCATTTGTCTATGTGTGCACCATGTTTAGAGAGGTTTACTGTGCTAGCTTTTGCTCCAGGCCTCTCCAGCACACCAACATATGCAATAGTTTGTGTAACTGATTTGTGTGAGAGAAGATTTGTTGCACCTTTACCCCCAGGTGAAAATCAGTGATTTTGGTCTGTCGAGAGCAGTGGGTTCTAACAGTGACTACTACAAGGCCTCTCAGGGAGGACGGTGGCCTGTTAAGTGGTGTGTGTGTGTGTTGTGTGAAATGCACACAGTTTTGTTTAACTTTACTTATTGGGAAGAGTGTAACCACCATACATGTACACACTGTAGACGTGTCATGTTTGTGTTTTCCCTTCTACCAACTCTGCTCCCTCCGTCCCTCGCTCCAGGTATGCTCCGGAGTCAATAAACTACGGTACATTTTCTCATGCCAGTGACGTATGGAGTTACGGGGTCACCCTCTGGGAAATGTTTTCCTATGGGGACCAGCCTTATGGGGACCTTACAGGGGCTGAGGTGAGACCTGTAATTGTGTTGCTGTGTACTGTGTAGGTGAAGGATGTATTTCTGCCTTTCAAACACTGTGAGTATTGACACATGAAAAGCTTGTGTTTGGGACAAACAAACAGCATGTACATACAAATATAGAAGCAAAGTGGATTATCTTTGAGACTGTGCTATAGTTCGCTAGCTAGAGGAATCATAGAAAGAAGAGAAAGAAAACTCAGAACACTTACCCAACAAACCAAATGGTACATGCAACCCATAGGGCCTTGAGAACTGGGGGGGTGGTAGGGTAAACATTAATTTATCACTAGCCAACGTATAATTGAAGGTGTAGCCTATTGTACCTTTGGGGGGTATTGCTAGTGTGTCTATATTGCAGTTTACTTGTTGGTTGTATCTCTGTAGGTACTGGATATGATTGAGAACCAGAACTATCGGTTGGAGCGGCCACACAAGAACTGTCCCAATGCCGTTTACCAGTTGATGCGTTCCTGCTGGTCCCTCGAGCCTTCGGAACGACCAAACTTTGAGCAACTTCACACGGCCTTTCAGGAAGACCCAGAATACAGAGATATTGTCTCGCACCGTGCCCTTTATCAAAATCCTGGCGATCTTTGACTCAATATCCTGCCTTTTGTGCTAGTATGTGTTACATGATGTCACTTGCCATGGTGTATAATTATTGTATGTGCAAACACTGATTTTTTGTTCCACTGATCATGAAATTTTAATTATCCTTTTGTTAGTGTGCCGGCATATTAGCGCATGGAATCGATCGTTCTGAGGCACGCACGTGAGCAATAAAGTTCGCGCGCGCGCGCAGGGGAAATACACCGGATTTCAGGTCCGTTGTCGTTCGTTTTTCCATTGACGGCTGCACATGCGCATTAGGCTAACCGTATTAGCTCTCATCTACAGGGAGATAGCATAGGTTGTCAGTCAGGATATATAGTAAAAGGGCTGCTCAACCTACTAAGGGCGATTCACCACTGAATACAAAAATGTTCCAACAAGGAATAACACTGGCAGGTTGATGCGCATGCGTGGCAGCACGGACGTGACTCCCGGAACTTGCACCGAGCATGCACCTTACTCACTACAGCACACCGCCATACAATAACCATTATGTGATAATGGTGCTTGTTCCCCAACGCCAGACAAAGTCATTGCATCTGACAATATAGGAACACACAACACACCACCACATGAGCCAAACACATAAACAAGAAGGAGCTGGGGGTACAACAAATCTGTCATCACAACGGTAAGGTTTACAATAGTGGACTCCAGTGTTATTCCTCGGTTTCCAGTGGTAACGTTTTTGCATTCAGTGGTGAATCGCCCTTAGTAGGCTGAGCAGCCCTTTTACTATCTGACTGAAAACCTATATCTGCCTGTAGATGAGAGCTAATACGGTTAGCCTAATGCGCATGTGCAGCCGTCAATGGAAAAACGAACGACAACGGACCTGAAATCCGGTGTACTGTACTGGCAGATGACATGACTGCAGCAGATGTACGTAAGCTATACATGTACGTTGTATGTTGACCATACGTCTGTACTTACGTGACTCACCATCAGAGACCCGAGCAGAAGTTCCTCTGGCTCAAAGCCCTAAAAGACCACCTCACCACCCACATTCTCCCCATCTCCACAAGCCACGGCATCGACATAACACAACAAACCCTGCAGGACTCCACTATAGTTGCCTTAACTTCATCTTCCCAATCTTCAAGGACTAATTCAACTCCGAACAGTGTTGGGGCCCATGGCCGTCTCCCTTTGGACAGTACAATAGTGACGGTGGAAAGATTGAACAGTTTTAAGGAGTCGTTTCATGTGTGCCTCCATCCACAGTACGGTGGACAGCCAGTGAATGATGGAGGTACATATGTGTGACCTCATGGAGTTCTCTGACCACCCTCCCCTACCACCTTCCAACACACACACACATACACATGCACTAGACCAACTTGGAAAGTGTTCCGTTATCCTTGTAGCTGTACTGGCCATAAGCAATGCTAAGGACAAAGGACTGAGGCTAAAAGACAGCACAGGAGAAATACATTGTGAGGTGAGTTGCATACACATGACTTAGTGAGTATGTATACTTGTAGCTCACACACACACACACACACACACACACACACACACACACACACACACACACACACACACACACACACACACACACACACACACACACACACACACACACACACACACACACACACACACACACACACACACACACACACACACAGGTCATTCTTCCTATGCAGTCAAGGGATTGTATTGTAGTGCTGAAAGAGTGGAACTTCATTCACTCCAGTATGTACCGAGCAAATTCACAATATCATGCATCTACTATTATGTATTTCAATGGGCACACAGCATTGTATGGAAACTATCTAGAGATTGAGACACTAGTCTGTGTGGAAGAGGGGCACAGCAACACACTTCAAAGATTAATGCCAGGAGAACATGACTCCTACCTATCAGTAACTGAAGTACAGAGGCATGTAAAGTAAGCAGCTGCTGCATAGATCACATTACAACATGATTGATGGAAGACAAGTGACAACTACATGTACATTTTGCAGAGGTGGAGGACTCAAGGGGTCATTTAATGTAATTGGAAGGCTGACTGCTATTTCAGAGCCTGTGAAGAATGGTCCAGAGTTTATCGTCATTCTACGCATTACACATGGCTATGATGAATCCAAGTATTGTCACATCATCACTCAAGTCAGTGTTTACCAATTTCTTTAGGATATGCATTTTATTTTGTTTAAGTTGCAGTCTCCAGAGCTGATGCATTGGCCTCGTGTCTTAAAACTGTTTGAAATTTATGCATTCACACAACTTAAATCTGTCATCATGAACAAGGTATGTACATGCACTATTCCTTGACATACATACACATGTAGTATTCTCACTCACCTGCTAATGTGTGTGTGTGTGTGTGTGTGTGTGTGTGTGTGTGTGTGTGTGTGTGTGTGTGTGTGTGTGTGTGTGTGTGTGTGTGTGTGTGTGTTTAGGATAAAGAGGATGAGGCAATGGTGCTAACATCCACCAGTCACAGTAGAGTGGAGCATGTGACTTCTGAGTTAGCCTCTCAACTGTACACCACTACGGCAGCTAGCCCTCCATCGTACAGTGACAGCACTCGACTACAGCAGGTTGTGGATAGTACGTCTCCTCCCCGGAAGAAGACCAGAGCGGAGAAGGCGGGCCACAGTCCTGCAATGGACTCCACAATAACTAGTGGTAGTTCCATAAAACCAGACCCAGTATATCCCTCTTCCAGTAATCCTGACCTACTCTCCTACAAAGTCAGTAATAGTAGATCTCATATTAATGTACAGGGAATGAGTGCAAAATTAGTTGGTTTTCGATTGAGATATATTTCCCATTTTGTCTGTATAGTATACATCATATGTATCTCTATTTTTGTAGGGTGTGATAACACACTGCCTCTTGCCAGAGGCTGGTGTGTATGAGTTGGACGACAGACTGATCCTTTATCTCGCTCACACCAATCTGAGCAATAATGGCAGGGGCCTGAGGGAGGGGGCAGAGATAGAAGTCAGTAACACTCATCTCCTCAAGATAACAAATCCACTGTGGAAGGTAAGTTTCCACAAAGAAATTTCGTCAATTATTAACTCCTTGTTTCCAGAAAATGTCTGGGTTCTTTTGCTGCTCACTTGGTAGAGTCGAAGTGATCCACTTTTCCAAGAAGAGCTCCAGTTTCAAAGTCAGTGTCACCTCAGAACAACTTTACCTGGTTTGCATTTTTTAAACGTAATTGTAGGCATACATTACACAAAACAAATTAGCTCATATGTTGAGTAACTTCAGAGCATTGGATGTAGTGTGGATGTGTCTAGCCTTTCTGTCTCTGCTACAGAAACTCAAGTTAGTCATTTTATATGTAGGCCGGAATAGTAGCATGATGATGTGCTCTGCCACATTCTGTAGAAGGAAGAGAGAGGCATTCAGTGTTTTGACAGAGCTATGCCAGATGGTGGGAGTGATGAGAATACAGCAGACTGTTCACTCCAGTTTCCTTCAAGTCCCTCACCGCTGCCAGTTCCTCGAACCAGTTGACATCTCTCGGCGACCGCTGGTTCCAACTTTGAAAGACGTTCTCCAGTTTGCTAAAGAGCACACCTCCTCTGCCATGTTCTGCTGGCGAGGCAGTAAGGAAGGAGCAATGGGTGCCTCCAACTCTACAACTGCTGGTCCATTGTTAAATGTAGCTGTCAGTGCAACGTGGTCCTACGGCCGAATCAGGAGCACAGAGTTCTCCAATCCACAGGTAAATACAATGACATCTTCAGTTTGTAATGCTATGTGAATATACATATATAGGTCATGATTGGTACAGTGAGTGGTAACAGATGCTCAGGCTACCTTGAGCTATCTGACGCTACAGCAGCTCTACCACTAGTGGCCTGTATTCCATACAGTCCAATGGCAGGAGACCAAGTCAGTAGACATTGGTTGATGGATGTCGGAGATGGCTCCACAGTTGCTCTCGGAGAGTTTACAGTGATAGTGGAGAGAACAGAGGAATTAGAGGGATGCAAAGACAGTTGCAAATTCTCATTCTACGTACATTCTGAGGACCTTAAAATCCTGCAAAAAGGTGAAAAAATGAAATCACAGAAGAAACAAGAAGGAACAACTAGTGGTGTGTGCAAGAAACCAACTTCCATTCCAAGTAGTCTGTACATACTCATCAACAGCAAGAATGCATTGAAACCCCAAGGGCCAACCAACACTCACTGTGGGTTCGATGCACAAGCACTTGCTCACAGTAACCTGGAATATCTACAAGGAATACCGCAACCATCATCAGTGAGAGGTGTGGCTGTTGTATTCAAGACTGCTTGCTGGTATTCCTACATCTACAATGGATGTATCTATCGTCTGAGCTGCAGCAAGGATTCAGAGGAGAAATTGCCATCCTTAGAGGCACTTTTGAAAGAACCTTGCATTACAGTTGGTGATGAGGTGCTAGTTGAGTTGATTGAACTACCAGCTATAGAACGATGTGTACATATCTGTGGTCATATATTGGAGATTGGAGAGCTTGTGTCAAAGTTATACTTACCGAAACTGCACACCTCCTTCACTACTCCAATTGACCACCAACATTCAAGGTTTTTATACTGGTCTACCATGTATGTGTGTGTATAAATTGCTTTTAATTGCAGGGGCAAGGAGGATCTGGTCTCCTTTAGGGGTGCTATTATGGAGCATGGTTATCGTATTGACTGCAATACCACCCACCTCACACCGTGGACTGATGGCTTACCTCTATCCACAGCCTCCACACCACCCAATACCAGAAGCAACAACACAAGGCACATCATAGCACTCAATATCAGAGGACTACGCTGTCCCAATACCATTATGGTCTACTGCACGTATAAACCACACGATCCTCTACCGCTTGGTCTACTCCCAGGTACTGTGGCCACTTTTCACAACTTTTTGCTCAAACTGTCCGCAAGGTTGGGAAATGCCTACTGTGTTAATTGCCCTTCGAGTAGCATCACTGTTGAAAGATTTGATGGCGTGGAAACAGCTGCAGAAATGGAAGTGGATCACAACAAGAGTGGTGTTCCCACTCCAGAAATGCTCCGCCTACCAATCAGTAACGTGTACGATATGACTCAGATGTTGTTTCGAGGTCATCTCTCTCGTGCACTAGTCAGCATCAAGGCTACCATAACGTGGGTACAGCATGCATTCATCCAGTACCAATGTCAGGGTTGCCAGTGCACCATGGTGGATGGGAGGTGTCGGCCTGCCTGCATTGCAAAAAAAGCCATGTTGAAAACAGATGCAAGGTTTGAAAATCATGCACAACTTCACCATAGTAAATATATATTGAACTATGGGGACCTTTAGCAATGATTTCATACGATGTAAATTCTTTCGATAATGCATGTATGGAGGTTTTCTCTATATTTATAGATTTCTCGTCCAAGATGGGACTGGAGAGGCTCATTTGTATGTAAAAGACAGGGTTCTCCCCATTGCTCTGGGGGTCGGGGATAGGGAGTGGTCGGACTTACTTGACCTCGTCTACAAAGTCGGACAAGTCACCTACACAAAATCCAGCATGCACCAGGTAACCTAACACTTCTTTTCTGTTAGTGAAATAGGTCCCATACATTTTCTATTACAATGCCCTTGTGAACTAAGTTATGTGTTGGTCACAGAGAGAGAGGAGAACTCGTGACATGACTGTCAGGGAGAAGGCAGAGACTGCGTTTCTGGAGGCTCTCATTCGGCCGAGTGTGGTCAGAACTAGGATATTCCACTGCCAGCCATTTCTCAGTTCGTCTGAATTAGGTCTAGGAGTCATTGGTTAGTCGAGCCTTTAGCATGTACTAGTGTAGTCATTCACATCTCTCTCATGCTTTTTACGATACAGGCCGAAAGAGTCACAGAGTACATGTGAGGAAAGACACAGAGTATGTGACTCTCTCTCTACCGCGGTTTCAGCTGAGGGTCCTGGCTATTGCACCCACGGACCCTCTCTCACTCACACATAGACTGCTTGCTCTATTGGAGCCCTCCTAGTAGAACTTGTATACTGTAACTGTATATATAAACACTGACTATTGTGCACCAACTATTACATGTATGTTTTGTCATTTCGAAGCCAGTGTATCTGTTCCTCAAAAGGTTAGCTAGGATGCTTGTTTTAGGAACTGGCAATATTAGGTTTTAACCTGGATTCGCTTTAGGGTCAAAGGTTGGCAGTTGGTATGGCACGACGATCTCACGTGACGCAATTGTTGTTCGTTTGCGGTGTATCTTCTAGACTACCTACTACTGATTCCCTAAACTCGGGAAACAGGCGACGTTCTTGACAACAGTAAAGGCAGGGAAGGCATCACTTGTACATTGTCACTCCGCCAGACTCTGACTGACGCAATACGGAAACCAGAAAAGGCATCGAAGCGTCTTGGGCGTCTGATAGTAGACACTGTGTGTGTGTTGATATCTGGGAGCTGTGTGGTGTTCGTTACCTATGTTCTTCATTCATGAATGTCTGGCAGAAGTAACAGAGCCCATATGAGTAGCCTTTACGTACCCAATGGAAGGAAAAGGCGACTAAACTCTCTCCGTGTGAAAGTTCCAGATAAGAATCAAATCCCATTTTCAGCCAAGAAACGCCGTCGAACCAGTGACTCGGCACCTCATTCTCCTATAGACATGGCACATCTGCCAGGTTCACCGAACAGTGCTAATAATCACAAGTTGTCCCTCAGTGTAACTGCTAATGTTGGTTTCAATAACATTTCCAAGAAGCCCGGCCAAGGAAAGAAACTAGTCATCAAGAACAGAAGAGGTATATCGTGCCTTACCATCAAATTGTTTACAGTGAAAGTAGTCTTTCCACACACCACCCTTCCTCTTTCTCACTCCTCCCCCTTCCCTTCCTCCCATCTCTATCTGCCCTCTTCCCTCCCTCTCCCACTCCCCCTCTCCCTCCCTCCCACTCCCCCTCTCCCACTCCTCCTCTCCCTCCCTCTCCCACTCTCCTCCCCTCCCCCTCCCCCTCCCCTCCCTCTCTAGTTAAACCAGAATTACCTGAAAACTATGAATCTGAAACATGGAAAAAACTCCAGGAGGTGATCGTTGCCATTCAACTCCAACGGTCCATCTCATATAGCCTCGAAGAGCTCTACCAGGCTGTGGAGAATATGTGCTCACATAAAATGGCTGCCAATCTCTACACAAACTTGCGGGCAGAATGTGACAGACACGTACAAAGTCTTGTCCCTCTATTTGAGCAGTATCCTCCCTCTAATGACTATAGAGAAAACGTGCATTTGCTTGCTTAAGGCTTGAAGACTCCAGTTAAAGTTTGAAGTAGTAGCCTCATACCCAGGCTCTCGGTAGGAGGGAGAGGGCGTCCCTCCCGAGAACCTGGGTAGGAGACTAGTTGGAAGTAGTTACTACATGTGAAGTTAATGCACTTGAGCAACTGTGGTTTGTGCATACTTAAGGCCACCACATACATACGTACATGTATATACTCCACTATCATGTTATGGAATGCTCGTACTCTAATTATGAGAGGATTCCAGATCCAGGAAACTTTGCAATGGCATGCTTTACTTGCTTGTACTGTGCACACTGTATGGAGACATGTAAACACTGCTGCGGTTGAGCGACCAACCATCACACTACTACACTGTATATGCACTTGTGTCAGTGGTATTCACATGTATATAGTTGAACCTCTCTAATCTAGGGACCCATGGGATGAAAGTAAATGTCCTGATTTGTGAGGTGTCCTGATTAATGTGATTTGTGAGGTGTCCTGATTAATGTGGTGTCTGATTTGTGAGGTGTCCTGATTAATGTGGTGTCCTGATTTGTGAGGTGTCCTGATTAATGTGGTGTCCTGATTTGTGAGGTGTCCTGATTAATGTGGTGTCCTGATTTGTGAGGTGTTCTCTGCAGGATCCTGATTTGTAAGGTGTCCTGATTTGTGAGGTGTCCTAATTTTGGGAGTTAGAGTACAACAACATAGTGTTGGGGAGTGTGCAAAATGTCCTCTCTTGCCCAATTGTTCCACTGTGTGGTAGTACATGTACAGGCATATCTGTGTAGAGAGCTTTTCCTGAGTGTGTACAGGCCGGAGATGAGTGATATGCAGTTTTTACAACTAGTCAGCAAGCAATGGAACGACCACTGTAACCAGATGGTAAGGGGTTAAAATAACAAACCACCTCTACAATTCATACACATCAGTTTGTAAGAAAATGCTAAACTGTATGTGTATGTACTTAGCTTCAACCCCACTTGGGGGGCTTGTTTCTTAGCACGTGTGAAATGTTTACTTATGCATGGAGAGTTAGGTGTAAATTATTAGATTGTGCTGTGATACTGGGAAGATCTCTGAAACATTCACAGAGAGTTAATTTGAGGGCACCTTATAATGCATTTGTTATGTACTCTGTGTGTGTGTGTGTGTGTGTGTGTGTGTGTGTGTGTGTGTGTGTGTGTGTGTGTGTGTGTGCTCAGATTATGATCCGGAGCATATTCCTCTATCTCGATCGCACATATGCCGTTCCAAACACATCAGTTCTCTGTCTATGGTAAGTTACATATAGTACTATCTATGGTGACTTATGGACGAGTGCCAAGTGTTGTTTTACTGGTGCTATGCTGCTAAGGAGTGTCCTGTTTAGTTATTAGTGATCAGCCGTTGAAAGTACACGATAGAGGCATTTGGTCCTGCTTATCTCAAAGGTGACCTCTTTCATGAGTCCCAATCAGAGGACTGGCTCCACTGTACCCTATGTCAGTGGGTTTAACCCATTTCAGGGTTTCTTTTGGGGGGGTGAGGAGGTGGGGGTGGGGGGCATTTGCACCCCTCCCCCTTAAAAGTTTTGCCCCCCAAGTCTCAAAATAGCAACATTTCCTCATATACCGCCAGACGTTCGTGTTATGCGGTGTTCTCTCCCCTTGTCAAGTTTTCTGAAATAGCCATTGACTTGTGCTGCATTGTATTGCCAGCTCCACTGTACCCTATGTCAGTGGGGTCAATAGGTTTTTTTTTCCCATTTCTGCTGCATGTATTCACAGGGATATGAGTCTGGAGCTATTTGGCTGCCACGTGATGTCCCCGGCCAGAGTCCAGACTAGAGTGGTGACCGGAATACTCTCTCTCATCAGCAAAGAAAGGTCAGATGTAAATTCAACGCACCCTCTATGCATTCGACTATGAGCACATCTATTGACTATAAGCTCATCTATTGACTATAAGCTCATTTATTGGGTGCTACATGTACAATGTACATGTATGTCCAGCTCTGTAGACCACACCCACTATTATCTTACTGAGGGTGTGTTGGTTGTACATGTATGTAGGTGTGGCGAGAGTGTGGATCGACTGCTGCTGAAGAATCTCCTCAGCATGCTAGTGGACTTAAGAGTACGTTAGACAATATACATGTACATGTATGTACGTACAGTGTGTAATCTAGTGGTGTATTGCAAGGAGTCCATGCCGTATTTAACATCCCAATTTGGCTATAAATAGTACACGTAGATTGGTGTCAATATTGGCTGCTAGTGGTCATCAGGAATGTATACATCCTAGGCCCATCTGCACACCCATTCCCTCTCGTATCACACCCTTGCTAACTGCTAGCACACACATTACTAACTGCTATAGCATAGGCCCTTTGGCTCCAGACACAGCTGTACATTGCTGTGAGTCCATCACTCACCACAGTACCACCAGGAGGATCAGTCAGCTCAGGACATGTATCTGCATGCATTTATAATCCTGTTACATAGCTGAGTGTGTATAATATTTGACGACCAATTTTCTATCTGTTGCCTTAGTGCTGGTCATGTGACCTAGAGCCAATCAGATTCTTCCATTTGGTCACATGACTGCCGTTTTAAGCAACTTAATGCACACTTTTCTGTGCATTAACTGGTTAATGCACACTTTTTATTTTGTGTCTATGGGTGCGCGCGCATCCAGCTGCTTCGCCTCTGAATACTCAGAGTGGGCTACCGCGCGGGTATCCAAGCGAATACGAGTATGTCTTAGCTGCTTCTCCCGATGTGTCGCTTGTGTGGGGGAGCAAATTCCAACACTGCACCATTCTCCTGGCCGCTCGCTTGCTCTCGCTCTGTCCCGACGCGTTTTCGAAACCTTCCTCGAATCCAATTGGTTCTAGGTCACATGACAGCACTAAAATGTTTAGAAAACACTGCCCAAGTACATTATGCGGTTTCATTAGTGCACTCGGAGGATGCAATAATGCTCTCGATTAAGTAATGCACTCGCCTACAGCTCGTGCATTACGTAACCTCGAGCGTTATTGCATTCTCCTTGCGCACTAAGTCTAAACCGCATAATGCACTGGGAAGTGTTCTCTAAATATTACATATTGTGCACAATTATGTGCAACGGGGAATGCCTGGGAACTGAGTGTGTGTGATATTTCCCCTGGGCCATAGTACATGTAGATTGGTGTCAATATTGGCTGCTAATGGTCATCAGGAATGTATACATCCTAGGCCCATCTGCACACCCATTCCCTCTCCTATCACACCCTTGCTAACTGCTAGCACACGCATTACTAACTGCTATAGCATAGGCCCTTTTGGCTCCAGTGCATGTGTGTGACATTTCCCCTGGGCCAATGGGCCAATTGAACATAGGGAGGTACTCATACATCTCCCCAATTGGACATGGTTTATGCAGTACAAGGTGAATGTAATGAAGTGTATATGCAAAAGTGCATGTATAAACATTACCATAGCAACATAGTGTGTATACATTGTGCATTGTATGTGCATGTTAACCACTCGTCAACTACATGCCCTCCTTGTTAGGGTTTGGTACATTATGCTCAAAATTCAAGTCATTATGCTATGCTTCTATGCTCTGAAAAGCTAATCATTATGCTCCTGTAGTGACCTATTATGCTCGATCCAAGTCATAGTAGGCGACCGTTGATCCTGTCACATGATGTGCCACATGGTCCAAAAAGCTAGTTTAGTCATCACAGCATCCGCTGAAAGGGTCTTTTTAATTCTGAGACATTTTATACAGTATCAGAATAGTGCACTACAAGACAATGTATATAGAGGCTATTACTTGCTTGAACTTAACAATTCATAATCTTTCTCTTTTGTTGTGAAATCATTATGCTCAAGGAAGTTGTCATTATGCTCAGTTATGCTCCAGTCAAGAATGAGAGCTATTTGCTCAAAATTATGCCAGCATAATGTGCCAAGGCCTACTCCTTGTGTGTTCTATCACACTATTTACATATTGTACATAGTAGTGGTGTTTATTACACATTTCCCAAAGTTGTGCTGATGTCTGTAACACATTCTCTGTCCATGGTAGATGTACAGTGAGCTATTTGAGACTGACTTCCTGCTGGAGACTGAGGCCATCTACCACTCAGAGGCTCTGCGAATGATGAGAGATACAGAATTCACTGTGAGTTGTGGGTAATTAGGTCCCTGAAATGAGGATACCTCAATACCTTTGTCATCTCATGTGTACATGTTTTTAAGTCAGGACACCCTCACTAATCAGGACATCTCACTAATCAGGACACCTCACTAATCAGGACACTCACTAATCAGGACATCTCACTAATCAGGACACCTCGCTAATCAGGACATCTCACTAATCAGGACACCTCGCTAATCAGGACATCTCACTGATCAGGACACCTCACTAATCAGGACACATGTAGTGTAGTGTACAGTACAGTCAATGCAGGCAGCTCTATACTATCCCTACAGCTCCCTGACTATCTGGCCCATGTAGACCGCCGGCTACAGCAGGAGACAGAGTTATTACGCAACTATCTACACAAGAGTACCAGGTATGGGGTATGAAGTAGCTAGCCTTGATGTACACTTCTGTACAGTGTAATATGTACACATACACATCTGTTCTTGAATATTTCAGAAAACCTCTTATTCTCTGTGTTGAGAAACAACTGATTGGAGAACACTTGGAAGAGATCCTAGACAAAGGTACATGTACATATTGTATTGTCTTCACTTTCAACACTCGTTTTGTTTATGTACATGTACTTGCTAATGATTTTTGGGTTGTGTTCAGGATTTGAGAGCCTTCTAGAAGCCGAGAGACTTTCTGACTTGTCCCTTCTCTACGGATTCTTCACGAGATTTAAGACTGGACTTCCACTCCTCTCCAAAGCATTTGCCAACTACATTAAGGTACATAAAATACCAATTAGTAATTAGGAGTGTATTAACCAGACTGGGAATAAAACTGACTTTGGTTAACATCAATAAGCTTTTACTCAGTTTCCATGGAAATAGTACTACAGGCTTTTGAATCATGCCCATGTTCACATAAATAATTAATTGCTGTTTTCCGGGCAAGTGCTTCCTTTGCTGATTCACTCACAGTGGCAGCACCATACTATGGGTGTTTCATTGCCATTTATATTTACCCTCTCATATGTAATGGCAATGGAACACCCATTCTTAGTATTAACACGTTATAATGTTTCAGACTCCCATTATGACCTGGCTAATAAAAATTGCTGTCCATAGAAATCTGGAGCTGCCATTGTGAGTGACTCCGAGAGGGACAAAACCTTGGTACAGGAGCTGCTGGAGCTGAAGGCCAAAGTGGACGGGATCATTGTGAAGGCTTTCAAGAATAATGCTCAATTTCAGAGTGTCGTGAGGGAGGGGTTTGAATCTGTCATCAATCGTAGACAGAACAAACCAGCCGAACTGATAGGTACAGTACAGCGATATCGTTTTGGGACTGGTAGTTTACGTCACCACTTTCACTACTACTGTACCTATAGACACTTGTGTTACTTCACTACTACATGCCTGATAATGTAGACACTCGTGTTACTTAATTGTGCGACGTTGTGGGTTTGAATTCATTGTATGGTAGTTCATTTTCTTTGAAATCACTCTCTTGGTATTTATGACTGATTTGCATTGTGTTGTGTATTTGTCTGGGGAGTGCGTAGGTCCACGTAATCACGTACAGTCCCTGACGTAATGTGCATGTTGTTTGTCTGGGTTGCCTTTCTTTCCTTCCTACTTCTTACAGAGCTAGTGTGCTATGCATATGTATTTCCATGTACCACTCCATCTCTGCAGCAAAGTATGTGGATATTCAGTTGAGATCTGGGAATAAGGAATGGACAGATGAAGAGATGGAGAGACTGATGGATAAAGTCATGGTGCTCTTTAGGTTTATTAATGGTAAGTGTATGGTGCTCTTTATGGAGTGATGTCCAGTGCTGCCATGTTTTGTCAGGGACTTCTCAAAAATCCATAGTAACACTGACAGACTGTAACACCACATGATTGACAGGCAGCCAATACACTACATGTACCACTACCAAATTACTCCTCACTGCACTAACCCCCTGTCCTGTTACCTCTGGGAGTATGTGTACACCACATGTACTGCCACTACATCATTACCCCTCTGTCAGAGTATCCCTGCATACCACAGTAACTCTGGCAGTACGTGTACATTACGTTTACTGCCACTACATCATTACCCCTCTGTCAGAGTATCCCTGTATACCTCAGTAACTCTGACAGTACGTGTACATTACGTTTACTGCCACTACATCATTACCCCTCTGTCAGAGTATCCCTGCATACCACAGTAACTCTGGCAGTACGTGTACATTACGTGTAATGCCACTGCATCATTACCCCCCTGTCAGAGTATCCCTGCATACCACAGTAATTCTGACAGTACGTGTACATTACGTTTACTGCCACTACATCATTACCCCTCTGTCAGAGTATCCCTGCATACCACAGTAATTCTGACAGTACGTGTACATTACGTTTACTGCCACTACATCATTACCCCTCTGTCAGAGTATCCCTGTATACCTCAGTAACTCTGACAGTACGTGTACATTACGTTTACTGCCACTACATCATTACCCCTCTGTCAGAGTATCCCTGCATACCACAGTAACTCTGGCAGTACGTGTACATTACGTGTAATGCCACTGCATCATTACCCCCCTGTCAGAGTATCCCTGCATACCACAGTAATTCTGACAGTACGTGTACATTACGTTTACTGCCACTACATCATTACCCCTCTGTCAGAGTATCCCTGTATACCTCAGTAACTCTGACAGTACGTGTACATTACGTTTACTGCCACTACATCATTACCCCTCTGTCAGAGTATCCCTGCATACCACAG
Organism: Theonella swinhoei; assembly: GCA_963970385.1. Lineage (NCBI taxonomy): Eukaryota > Metazoa > Porifera > Demospongiae > Tetractinellida > Theonellidae > Theonella > Theonella swinhoei. The sequence continues at coordinate 490,502 of OZ019959.1, forward strand.
TAACTCTGGCAGTACGTGTACATTACGTGTAATGCCACTGCATCATTACCCCCCTGTCAGAGTATCCCTGCATACCACAGTAATTCTGACAGTACGTGTACATTACGTTTACTGCCACTACATCATTACCCCTCTGTCAGAGTATCCCTGTATACCTCAGTAACTCTGACAGTACGTGTACATTACGTTTACTGCCACTACATCATTACCCCTCTGTCAGAGTATCCCTGCATACCACAGTAACTCTGGCAGTACGTGTACATTACGTGTACTGCCACTACATCGTTACCCCTCTGTCAGAGTATCCCTGTATACCACAGTAACTCTGGCAGTACGTGTACATTACGTGTACTGCCACTACATCATTACCCCTCTGTCAGAGTATCCCTGCATACCACAGTAATTCTGACAGTACGTGTACATTACGTTTACTGCCACTACATCATTACCCCTCTGTCAGAGTATCCCTGTATACCTCAGTAACTCTGACAGTACGTGTACATTACGTTTACTGCCACTACATCATTACCCCTCTGTCAGAGTATCCCTGCATACCACAGTAACTCTGGCAGTACGTGTACATTACGTGTAATGCCACTGCATCATTACCCCCCTGTCAGAGTATCCCTGCATACCACAGTAATTCTGACAGTACGTGTACATTACGTTTACTGCCACTACATCATTACCCCTCTGTCAGAGTATCCCTGTATACCTCAGTAACTCTGACAGTACGTGTACATTACGTTTACTGCCACTACATCATTACCCCTCTGTCAGAGTATCCCTGCATACCACAGTAACTCTGGCAGTACGTGTACATTACGTGTACTGCCACTACATCGTTACCCCTCTGTCAGAGTATCCCTGTATACCACAGTAACTCTGGCAGTACGTGTACATTACGTGTACTGCCACTACATCATTACCCCTCTGTCAGAGTATCCCTGCATACCACAGTAACTCTGGCAGTACGTGTACATTACGTGTACTGCCACTACATCATTACCCCTCTGTCAGAGTATCCCTGTATACCACAGTAACTCTGGCAGTACGTGTACATTACGTGTACTGCCACTACATCATTACCCCTCTGTCAGAGTATCTCTGCATACCACAGTAACTCTGGCAGTACGTGTACATTACGTGTACTGCCACTACATCATTACCCCTCTGTCAGAGTATCTCTGCATACCACAGTAACTCTGGCAGTACGTGTACATTACGTGTACTGCCACTACATCATTACCCCTCTGTCAGAGTATCCCTGTATACCACAGTAACTCTGGCAGTACGTGTACATTACGTGTACTGCCACTACATCATTACCCCTCTGTCAGAGTATCTCTGCATACCACAGTAACTCTGGCAGTACGTGTACATTACGTGTACTGCCACTACATCATTACCCCTCTGTCAGAGTATCCCTGTATACCACAGTAACTCTGACAGTACGTGTACATTACGTGTACTGCCACTACATCATTACCCCTCTGTCAGAGTATCCCTGTATACCACAGTAACTCTGACAGTACGTGTACATTACGGGTACTGCCACTGCATCATTACCCCTCTGTCAGAGTATTCCTGTACACTACAGTAACTCCGGCAGTGAGTAGTATTCAAGCATTATGCACGCTGTTTAGTGGTAGGGTATAACACTGTGACATTTCTTGGAGGTTTGGAGTGTCAATTACCCAATATGAAAAGGCATACAATATGCCTGATATCACTATGTAAGTTTAACACACACAAACATAATGCATTAATCCACACATGAGAACATGTACATGTAGATATACAAGCTGACATAACTCAATTACAATTGTGGAAATTTTCCACTCAAACTTCCATGTGCTTTATTAGTGTCCAAGGTTAATTAAAAATGGGGGTGAAAGCAACTCACTTAAATACCATTAATGCTTGTCTCACAATGTTTTAGGAGCTCCTTGGAGGCCAGGAAAAGGCCTGCTACTGCACTACTACCGGAATCGCCTCCTCGGCGATCTCCAAGAAAGAACATGTGACATGTTACCAAAGTAAACCATATGCCAACCCAATCTATATATACCCCACTGGCATTCTGAAATACCGTACTAGCTAGTTTACTATATTGTCACACTCTTCATATCACTGCTGCTCACATACTTTTAAATAATAATAATAATAATAATAATAAATTTTAATGACTTAGAAAGCCCAAGGTGGCCATTAGTCAAAACAACAACAAAAACAACAACTATTTAGTATTTAGTAAGTGGTACGCTTCCTATAATTAAAAGACATAAATACAAACCAGGCTACTTTTCTAATTGTAGGTGTGTTGCTAGTTTCAAATAAATAACACATTTTGTCTCTGTTAGGTAAGTTGTGGAATTGTGTATTGTATTTCCCTGCTGTTTCATAGAGGCATTTCCTGAAGTGCTGCAATTCTTGACATTCAGTGATAAAATGATATTCATCATCGACACTTCCATTATTGCAGGATGTACAGAGGTGTTGTTCCGGAGGAATTGATGGTTTGTGGTATCTCCCTGTCTCTATGGCCAGACTGTGGCAGCTTGTTCGTAATTTTGCCAGTGCCACCAAATGACTCCTTTTAGTAACGCTAGTCAAATAATATTCCCACGCAAAATCTTTTTTAAATGTTCTATAAGTTCGAAGTTTATTTCCACCACTAACTCTGTTATCATCCCATCATGGTTTACTTTGGCAGTGATATGAAGAGTGTGACAATATAGTAAACTAGCTAGTACGGTATTTCAGAATGCCAGTGGGGTATATATAGATTGGGTTGGCATATGGTTTACTTTGGTAACATGTCACATGTTCTTTCTTGGAGATCGCCGAGGAGGTGATTCCGGTAGTAGTGCAGTAGCAGGCCTTTTCCTGGCCTCCAAGGAGCTCCTAAAACATTGTGAGACAAGCATTAATGGTATTTAAGTGAGTTGCTTTCACCCCCATTTTTATTTAACCTTTTTTAAATCACTGCTGCTCACTTCTTGCCAATCACCATCACTATAATTATCACCTAAAAAACCTTTACTGGTGAATCCTTAAAAGTGTAGTTAAATTTCCTTCTAAAGAATTTCTGGTGGTATATAATGCACACGATTATTAAATAAGGAGAGTGGCAGTACACATAGTGTACACGTACTGCCAGAGTTACTGCAAGGCCGTAGCCAGGCATAAAAAATTGAGAAGGCAAAAGCACGCACTGAGTTGCACGCGGGCCGTGGTACGTACGTGGGCGTTGGCGGCAGGCGAGCGAGAGCCGATATACACAGACGAATTATAGCTCTAAGTCGATCTAGCGCTTTTGCAGCACCAGATCAGAGGAGGTGATTGCCTCCTCTGCCTCATGCTGGCTACGGCCCTGTACTGTGGTATACAGGGATACTCTGACAGAGGGGTAATGATGTAGTGGCAGTACACGTAATGTACACGTACTGTCAGAGTTACTGTGGTATACAGGGATACTCTGACAGAGGGGTAATGATGCAGTGGCAGTACACGTAATGTACGTGTACTGTCAGAGTTACTGTGGTATACAGGGATACTCTGACAGAGGGGTAATGATGCAGTGGCAGTACACGTAATGTACACGTACTGCCAGAGTTACTGTGGTATGCAGGGATACTCTGACAGAGGGGTAATGATGCAGTGGCAGTACACGTAATGTACACATACTGTCAGAGTTACTGTGGTATACAGGGATACTCTGACAGAGGGGTAATGATGCAGTGGCAGTACACGTAATATACACGTACTGCCAGAGTTACTGTGGTATGCAGGGATACTCTGACAGAGGGGTAATGATGTAGTGGCAGTACACATAATGTATACACGTACTGCCAGAGTTACTGTGGTATGCAGGGATACTCTGACAGAGGGGTAATGATGTAGTGGCAGTACATGTAATGTACACGTACTGCCAGAGTTACTGTGGTATGCTGGGATACTCTGACAGAGGGGTAATGATGCAGTGGCAGTACACGTAATGTACACGTACTGTCAGAGTTACTGTGGTATGCAGGGATACTCTGACAGAGGGGTAATGATGCAGTGGCAGTACACGTAATGTACACGTACTGTCAGAGTTACTGTGGTATGCAGGGATACTCTGACAGAGGGGTAATGATGCAGTGGCAGTACACGTACTGCCAGAGTTACTGTGGTATGCAAGGATACTCTGACAGAGGTAATGATGTAGTGGCAGTACATGTAATGTACACGTACTGCCAGAGTCACTGTGGTGTATAGGAATACTCTGACAGAGGGGTTGGTAGTACATGTAATGTACACGTACTGCCAGAGTTACTGTGGTATACAGGGATACTCTGACAAAGTACACATAGGAACAAACACAAGAGGTAACTGACATATGGTACATATCATGGCCTTCCAGTGTATCTATGGAGTTACATGTAAAATTATGACATTACATGGCAATGCTGGACATGAGTGTCTTTATGGTAATGGATAAGGTGATGGTGCTCTTTAATGGTAAGTGTATGGGTGGTAGCTTCACTCTCAGGAGGAGCCTGAGAAAAAGACAGATTCAGGCTGAGAAAAGACAGATTTATATCATCTACTTAGACTGCCACACCTCAAACAGCTCTTGTTCTCTCTACCTCTCCATCTACCTCTCCATCTATCTAGCTTATTCTCCTTCTGTCGCTCCACCTACCAGGAGTAATAATTCCCCTCTTTCTCTCTCTTTTCTCTCATTAGGTAAAGATGTATTTGAGGCATTCTACAAGAAAGACCTAGCCAAGAGGTTGCTACTTGGCAAGAGTGCGTCCTTTGACGCTGAGAAATCCATGCTCCTCAAACTCAAACAAGGTATATACATGTATACACCTGTTCTACGTGTCCACACTTCAGAACAGCCATAAAATAGTCAGGACACCTCACTTAATAAGACACCTTTTGCTGTTCCCTTAACTCAGGATACCTTAAGCTTGTTTGAGTGTGTCCATGTATTCCTATTGCACATACATGTACATTGTTATTGTACAGAGTGTGGTGCTAACTTTACTAGTAAGCTGGAGGGGATGTTCAAAGATATGGAGCTGTCCAGAGAGATGATGATTAGCTTCAAAGAGGTGAGTGTGCCCCTGTAATAATGAACCATGACTACAATACTAACACTCTGTATTGATACTGTAAAGGAAGGTCAGATGTAACAATCAGATGACAGTCCATATGCCAATCCTACACAAAAGGCAATGTTTACATGATGTAATACTCCCTCCACAGATGCCCAGACATAAAGTGTCAGGTAATATTGATTTGAATGTGAATGTACTGACAATGGGACACTGGCCTACATACACTCCAATGGAAATCCAACTACCTCCTGAGGTACATGTAATGTACATGTATATTGATACATGTACATTATACTTCATTCCATGCGTGTACATATTTGTATGTGTACATATACTTCATTGCATGCAAGTACATGGGTAAGAGCCTGTCACCAACATCAACATATCTAAGCAGTGTGTATGCTGTTTGTGTATGCTCTGAGGAAGGCTGCAGTATAGCAGCCGAAACGTCAGCATCTTTTGTTGTAAAGGTTTAGCGTTGGATTTAAGGATACGTAATTACCAAGAGCTTATATATATTATGTACTTGTTGCATTTGTATTGTGTTGAGAGGACGTCTTATGGTTTGAATATTTCATGTAATGAAGCATGTAATGAAGTAGGACATTAATGATGTACATGTACAGTACATGCATGTAATGAAGTATGAGGTTAAGATATGTAATGTTTCAAGGACAGTGCTTGCAGCAAGCTCTCTTAATCAGATTAACAGTTGTAAATAGGATTAGTGTATATATCTTGTGGTATTCACCCACCCCCAGACTTCTAAAACTGCAATTATTCATGTGTGTGAATATCAATGTACAAGTATATAATGTACATTGATGATTTCAACCACAAATTACAACATACGTGGTGACTTACCAAGAACTTCCCACATCCAAATTCCTTTAAATTCCTTACTTGTCTGTATTGCTCTAAGCCATGTACATGTACATGTACTGTATGTACGTGGCTTAGAGCAATGCACTGCAGATTAGTAAGGAATTGACTTGGAGGTCAAACTTTCAATGCACACACACACACACACACACACACACACACACACACACACACACACACACACACACACACACACCACAGCTGGTCCAATATCAAGAGGCATTCAAATCGTTCTATCTAAACAAGCACAACGGTCGCCGTCTCCAATGGCAACCATCACTAGGGCACTGTGTACTCAAAGCTGCCTTCCCTCATGTAAGTATCTAATGACTTCACTAACCATCTATAATCCATACACTTTTTGAGGCAGAGCACAAAACATGGCATTTGCCAGCTGTAAAGGGTGTGCCATCATTTTAGGGGGTCCTGATTGTACATACACGTACATGTATATAGTCCTGTGTCTCACTGAAGGTCTGCGTTGTATTGCACAGGGAGAGAAGGAGCTGCAGGTGTCTCTGTTCCAGGCTCTTGTCCTAATGCTGTTCAATACATCAGATAAACTCTCCTTCACTCATATCAGAGAAGTCACTCGAATTGGTAAGGCTAATTAGCTGATACAATCTGTGTACATTGATATGTACCTGTGTACACATGTACCTGCTGCCTTGCCTTGTCTTTCTAAGCATCTTGATTAAAGTTAAAGATTATGATTAAAGTCATGTACCTGTGTACACAGATGATGGTGAGTTAAGGAGAACACTACAGTCACTGGCACTGGGGAAGCAGGGCACTGGTAGTAGAGTACTCATCAAAACACCAAAGGTGCACACAACTTACATCTTATTGAAACTGTACATAACTCACCTGATGTGGTTGAACTGCTCCACTTTCTGTTTGAACTCTGCATGTTAGGGTAAAGATGTCAATAATGGAGATGAATTTGTCTACAACAAGGAGTTCAGGCATCGAATGTGCCGGATCAAAATCAACCAAGTCCAGTTGAAGGAAACTGTAAGTATTATATACACATGGACACCCCTTTGGTGTGGAGTGTGTTGGTAATATTACCAATGTATATGTCTCTCAATAGCATGAAGAGAACACTTCTACAAATGAGAGAGTCTTCCAGGACAGACAGTATCAGGTATACATGTAGTGGGGACAGAGTTTACCTTACAACATACTACTGTACATACACACTGTCCTTTATGGTCATCCTACACACTGTCCTTCACTGTCCTTTACTGTAGGTGGATGCAGCTATTGTACGTATTATGAAGATGAGGAGAACACTACCTCATAATCTGTTGGTGTCTGAGTGTATATCACAACTTCGCTTCCACGTTAGGGTGAGTTGCTGATCACCAAGATACTAGTACATTCAATGGCAGTTATTGAGTTGCTAAACCAGAGATGTAACGAGTGATTGAGCATGCTTATTACAGGAGAGTGCATGTTCAATCACTCGTTACATGCTCATTACATGCAATGGTAGTTATTGTCAATTCGTGTTGACCTTGCACACACACACACAGAGATCAGGTCTATCGTTAAAGTCTCAGAAATACATGGACACACATGTAATCACTCATTACATCCAATGGCAGTTAACTGATACATGTAAAAGAAGACATGCTTATTATATGCAATGAGAGTTGACTGTGCTATTACAGTTTCCTGATAATCATTCTGTTTCTCTTTTCCCTCTTTGTACAGCCGTCAGACCTAAAGAAGAGGATAGAGAGTTTAATTGACAGAGACTACATTCGTAGGAGTAAAGACAATAGCAGTATCTATGACTACATTGCATAGCATATGACTAACTAGCTGTAATTGATGATATGTACAACTCACTGTATGTCATTCTATTACTGTGCTGACAAGTGTACCATTTCAAATGGGTCCACAGTCGTTGCTATATGGCAATGTTGGGAATGTCGGGAATGTCAGCTATATGGCTTATATGGCTGACATTCCCGCGGATCCCGCTAAAAAAAGGTGGCGCGGGCGCACACACACACACACACACACACACACACACACAGAGATCAGGTCTAATTAAACACGATCATTACGTTTTAGCAGCTGCCAGAATGGAATTAGCATTTGTCTGTATTGATCAAGGAAGATTAACAGAGGCTGAGGAGTTACTACACACCACAAAGTTAGTGTGTGATATATCTATTGGTGAAAATGTACTAGTTATCTAGTTACAGTGAAGGACTTTACGGTGCTTTTCCTCATTAATTGATACTTCAGAAGAGCATTAAGATCTATAAATATTTATAGCATTACATGACAGTTGATATTCTCATGATTCAAGTAATCTGATTGCTGCATCACACTCTGCTTGCAGGAGTGAGATTGTGCTTGCAAATGCATGTTTTCAATGATAGACATTGTTTTTGATTTACAGGAACAATTATAAAGGCTATCATCTGGAGAGCAGGATCAACCTAAGAATTCATGCAGGACTGAGTAAAATAACTCGACTCAAAAATCCTGAATTGTGTGATTGACTTTAAATATCCTGCATCTTTTATTTTGGTACAGGCTGAATACACATTTTCCATTACATTGCCCTCGAATATCGTTTGCAAAATCTATCAGACTTGCACTGCTGGTACCAAGAGTAAATACGGTACGTAAACGCGCGCACGCAATTTATTGCCGAATTTAACCTTAACTATCTGGCGGAAGTGCACGATTGCGCGCGTGTTTGGGGTTTACGTATTATGAAATATGCAGCAGCCCGCAGACGAGACATTCTTCAAATAAATGCCATATGTTTGTACTCTCATTGACGAATAAAAAGGCTAGGGAAGTAAAACGTGAATTAGTAAGGCAGAAAAGAAGCCCGTAAGAAGCGATAAAGAAACTTAGCCAGCAAGATGATTTCGCATAGCGGTAGTACTACTGCTGCTAGTGGCCATTGTTATTGTGCAGTGCAAGGCCCTAGCCATTCCAGGTACGTACACGAGGAGTGTTAGCTGTGAATGTGTGTGTTGAAAGTCGTGCTTGTGTGTGCAATGGCGTGCATCGTGTCAGTCTGACAACGCGTTCAAGTTGTATCCAAGGAGTCGTTTAATTCACTGTTCTGTACTGCGTGCTTTGCAACATGCAGGTAGTGATCTGCAAGGCCAAAATGCATTCTGTGCAAACGTGCTAGCTGTTTACAGCTGCATTCTACCGTTGATTCTCTACACCTTGGTCTACTGGTTGGCTTCGTGGCCTTTTATGACGTTCTAACTGTCCATAGACCCATCGACATCGTCCATAGGCGCATCGACATCGTCCATAGACGCATTGACATCGTCCATAGACGCATTGACATCGTTCATAGGCGCATCAACATCGTCACCGAGTCGCATAGACATCGTCGCGCATCGCGGCGACCTTCAGGGCCACCGCACTTCGATGCCTTTTCTGGTTTCCGTATTGCGTCAGTCAGAGTCTGGCGGAGTGACAATGTACAAGTGATGCCTTCCCTGCCTTTACTGTTGTCAAGAACGTCGCCTGTTTCCCGAGTTTAGGGAACATTAGTAGAAGATACACCGCAAACGAACAATTGCGTCACGTGAGATCGTCGTGCCGTACCAACTGCCAACCTTTGACCCTAAAGCGAATCCTGCTCGCGCAGGTTAAAACCTAATATTGCCAGTTCCTAAACAAGCATCCTAGCTAACCTTTTGAGGTACAGATACACTGGCTTCAAATGACAAAGATGTTACATACATGTAATAGTTGGTGCACAATAGTCAGTGTTTACAGTTACAGTATACAAGTTCACTTGCATCATTACCTGCATAAGTGGACTGTAATATTAGCCATTCCAACACTCTTGTCTTTCAGCTCTGCGAGAACCCCACGCCAGGAGACCGGTATTGCTACAGCACTGGACGACACCAGCCACGTACTTCCATGGCCAGCAGAAATGTAAAACTGATGGATGTGGCTCTCTTATTTTAGCAATGTTCTAGCATGTGCAAACACACAATCATTAACATGATCCATTTGCAAGCATAAATTCAAGTAGAGTACTATATATTTTACTTTCCAACTGCTATTCTCCCAATCTACAGCAGAAATGAATATCCACAACAAGAGACCAGCTCAAGTAGTGACTCCCTGAACATAACAGTTGTCTTTCCTCAGAGAGAATGGAAATGTTTATTAAAGGACAATCAATATTTCTCCCATCATGAAGTTTTCTCAGTGCAAGAAACTGGACCTAATAAGCCAGATGAATTGGTGTAAATACTTGTTTTCTTTTCTGTCATTCTTTTAAATTGCATTACTTAACAGTTTTGTAATGTTACTTTGTTATTCCCTGAAATTGTCATTATTACATCACTCACTTTTACAATGGTTAGTGATTTTGTACCTATAAAGGATGAAGTGCACTTCATCCTGTATAGGTACAAAATATATACCCATGGGTATTTTATGCCTTAACATACATGTGTGTTATATGTATCCAGTACAATGGTGACTGTCACATTCTTCATGAGATTGTGAAAGACTTAATGTTGCTTGACCAGATAATCCCTAACCCTATCATAACAAAATGGTACATGTTTACACTTGGCCAGCTCAAATAACATGCACATACCTCATAGTGTCATTCAGCCGTCCCAGGGCTGGAACTGCAGCAGCATTTTTGTGTAACACTTGTTATGGTATCAGTTTACACAGTATCCAGTGATATATCAACATTCAGCTAGAGGAGGACCATATACCCTAGCCATATATTATATAAGTCCCATTTCTGTATCCACATGCTGCTTGGGAAGAGTCTTTAGTATTGTTCTTGTTGAACTGGTGAAGACGAGATTCCATATCTCCAATACTCTAGGGTCATCCATACTTACCAGTTGTGGTCTCCTTTTGGTTGTAATGGATCTCAGTAAAAGGCCCACATGGTAAAAGAAAAGTGAATTGCACAATGATATTAGGCATGCATGTAATAGTTATATGTAGCATGTAACAGTCTGTTCTGCTTCTGTACATGAGTTATAATAGGAACACAAGAAGAGGCAGGAGCACAGTCAACATGAGAAGGGACCTCTCCACTGCTTTGAATGCACTGCCAGCACTGCAATAAATCATAACTATAGTCCCGACCTATGAATAATAGACCTGTGCAACTACAATAGCAAACAAGGTATTCACCAGGTGGAGTTACCGAGGAGGTTATTAAGTGCACTTCATCCTGTAAAATAATATAGGTACAAAATATATACCCATGGGTTAAATATACATGTATGTTATATGTATCCAGTACAATGGTGACTGTCACATTCTTCACTTGAAGGACTAACCCTATCATAGCAAATGGTACATGTTTACACTTGGCCAGCTCAAATAACATGCACATACATCATACGTGTCATTCAATTATCCCTGGGCTGGAACTGCACTCTAACCACCCCATTAGCTATTGTATTGAAAGCTACAGAAAGAGAGTGGATAGGTGTATCAAGCATTTTTGTGTAACACTTGTTATGGTATCAGTTTACACTGTATCCAGTGATATATCAACACTCCAAGCTAGAGGAGGACCATGTACCCTAGCCATATATTATATAAGTCCCATTTCTGTATTCACATGCAGAGTCTTCTTGTTGAACTGGGTGAAGACGATACTCCATATCTCCAATACTCTAGGGTCTCCAATACTCTAGGGTCATCCATACTTACCAGTTGTGGTCCTCTTTTGGTTGTAATGGATCTCATTACAAGACCCACATGGTCCAAATTCTCCCATTTCCCAAAAAGTGTCTTTCCTACCAAAGGGCAAAACACAATGTGGAAGCACTGCGAATATCCAACTTTGTCTCCTCATCTGGGGGAAGTTTTTGCCTTCGAAATAGGTGAGCTATAGAATTTGTACTAAAACATCCCAGGCAAAGTAGATAGCTTCTGTATACCTTTTAAAATTATCAAATGACCAATTTCCTATGTAGCATTTTAAAAGTGTGGTGGTAGGTATCTTTTCAAGATTGTTGTGCTTCCCCCAGCTCAGATACACTTCTGAGAATTGGTGGCACATTTGAGTTTAGCTATGTCACTATATACTTGGTTCAACTGTGCCTGGAATATTGGTTTGAACTGATATATGCCAGCATTGGCAATCAATTCACCACGCAGTATGGTCTTTGGAGTATGCTACAATTCACTACATTGTGTTGTTTAAACATGTAGAGTCATAACTGGTGTCTTTGCACCATCCCTACATGACTCTGAAAACCATCACTGACAATCACACAAGCAGGAGGCAGCACTGTGAGGTGGTAAAAAAGAGTGACTGTACATGGTAGAGCATATTCAGATAGAGGAGTACTTATGTGGGAGGTGAATACCTAGGGTGCCAGGCGCATGTGCCACGCAGTAGATTATAGTTCCACTTCCTTAGCCTTAGTACTTTAATTACGCATTCAGTTCATCACAGCACTAGTTTAAATTCCCACTGAGGAGGTTATTAATTGCATCACATGCACCATAGACTTACGTGTACACCCACGCAACCCACTCAACCAGCTGAGTCAGCAGTTACAGCACTTCAATTGGACAAGTTTAACTATCTCCTTGTGTGTTCTATCACACTATTTACATATTCTACATAGTTGTAGTGATTTTCTACACAATTGTGCTGATGTCTGTAACACATTCTCTATGTACATATACACATTTTCCATGGTAGATATACAGTGAGCTATGTATTCCATTGGCGTTACAGATATATATGACTTAGTAGTTTGTAATTAGATTCATGCAAATTCCAGACACTTTGTGGTTGTACTACAAAAGTACACCTGTAAAGATGCTCACACTACATGTACATGTATAGCCTAGGAGTGGGCATGGCACATTAAGATATGCAATGAGGACACTTCAATAAACAGGACACCTCATGTGCGTAATATGTCATGAAATCAGGACACCTCATTAATCAGGACATTCACTAATCAGGACACCTCACTAATCAGGACACCTCACTAGTCAGGACATCTCACTAATCAGTACACATTTAGTGTATATAGCATACAATACAGTTGATGCAGGCGAAATGTCAGCTCCATATTATTCCTACAGCTCCCTGACTATCTGGCCCATCCGGCTACAACAGGAGACAGAGTTATTACGCAACTATCTACACAAGAGTACCAGGTATGGGGTATGAAGCAGTCACACATTAAGCCCACAAGTCTGCGGTGTGAAGTAAGCCTACTGCATATCAGGTGGAATCCAGGCTAGCTAGTGAGATGGACTACTAATGTCTGCAAATCACACCACTGCCAACGCCATACATTGTACATGTACATGTATATACTCTACCCACTTATCAGATATGTGTACTTGTAATCTATTGATATGTGTACATGTACACAGTGTAGTCTGTAAATGTAAATAAGCATATACTTTTTATGCTGTATTGAATCCTCTTCAGCTGAACCTGCAAATTATTCTGAGATCTTGTCACTGTGTGGAATGATACCTCTATAATTAAAATAACATTAGATGTAAATATTGTAGAAACTCTCTGAATGGCATGATGGACAGTGTGATGGACAAACCAGTTGATGTTAGAGAAGGAGAGGGCTTGAACCAGTGACCTTGGGTTAGTACCTGCCAACTGAGCTAAGAGTCCAGCTGACAGAGATATAGCCAAACCCATTCAGGAGGAAAGGTAGCTCAAATGGGAGACCAGTGGCTATCTCTGTCAGCTGTGCTCTTAGCTCAGTTGGCAGAGCATTGGGGTACTAACCCAAGGTCACTGGTTCAAGCCTTGGTAGAGACCACTTTTCCTCCTACTCTAACATCAGCATTCCAGTAACAGGTATATCTGAGTCATGAACATGTTTACAAACTTAATCACTTGCTGTGTCCTGGCAAGTGCTTCCTCTGTAACGTAATTACTATACATATCAGAGAGTTAATTTAAAGGGATGGCAACAAAACACCTATTATTAGCATTAAATGTTTCAGAACTCCCATTATGACCTGTCTATAAATATTTACTACCATAGAAATCTGGAGCTGCCATTGTGAGTGACTCTGAGAGGGACAAGACACTGGTACAGGAGCTGCTGGAGCTGAAGGCCAAAGTGCTGCTCTGGCATCACACACCTTAAAATGTTTTTCCCATAAATAGACAGGCCATCACTGCCACTTCCGCCACATATATCTATATACAGTGTATTAGAAGACATCTCTCAGTGAGAGAGACAATACGTCTCTACCTACCTAGCTTATTCACCTCTACAGCTCCACCTACCTGGAATAACAATACAGTGGAACCCTCTAATCAGGACACCCTGAAATGAGGACACCTTGATAAACAGGACACTTTTTGCTGCCCAAAATGCCATGTTTGTGTACAATTCAACCCCTGAAATCAGGACACCTCACCAATCAGGACACTTTCTTCTGTCCCAAGGGTGTCTGGATTAGAGAGGTTAATTCCACTGTACCCTCTTTCTCTCTCTTCTCTCTCATTAGGTAAAGATGTATTTGAGGCATTCTACAAGAAAGACCTAGCCAAGAGGTTGCTACTTGGCAAGAGTGCGTCCTTTGACGCTGAGAAATCCATGCTCCTCAAACTCAAACAAGGTATGTACATGTACCTTGCTGTTCTTAAGTGTCCACACTTCAATAATCACAGAACAGCCATAAAATAATATTAAGACACGTGCCTTTTGCTGCTCCAAATGCCTTAAGCTTTTTCACATGTGTCCATGTATTTCGGACAAATTTGTTCTAAAATTTATACTGAAGTTCTTCTACGACACTTTAACCATGTTGGTAGATAGGGAACATCTCTACATCAAAAAGGTTATTGGGTACATACCATACATTGATACTGAATTCCATAATTCTATATACATGGAAGTCAATGAAGTGTTAGTCTGTTAATAAGACACTTTTTGCTGCTCCAATCCAATACCTTACCTTGTTCAAGTGTGTCCATGTATTCCTATTGCACATACATGTACATTGTATATGTGCATGTATCCCTTATTGTACAGAGTGTGGTGCTAACTTTACTAGTAAGCTGGAGGGGATGTTCAAAGACATGGAGCTGTCCAGAGAGATGATGATTAGCTTCAAAGAGGTGAGTATGCCCCTGTAATAATAAACCATGCCTATAATACTAGCACATTACTTTGTACTGTAAAGGGAAAAGTGAAATGACAGTCCACATGCCAATCCTACACTTGATGATTTGGCACTGTTTACCATGATGTAAATATATACTCCCTTTTCACAGATGCCCAGACATAAAGTGTCAGGTAATATTGATTTGAATGTGAATGTACTGACAATGGGACACTGGCCTACATACACTCCAATGGAGATCCAACTACCTCCTGAGGTACATGTAATGTACATGTATATTGATACATGTACATTACATTTCATTTCATGCATGTACATATTTGTATGTGTACATGTACTACAAGTACATGTACATACATTTTGTACCTCATGCTTCATTACATGGATGTACTGTATGTGTACATGTACTTCATTGACGTCCTACTTCATTACATGCTTCATTACAACCACAAATTACAACAATTGTAACTTACTCACCAGAAATTCCCATGTCAAAATTCCTCCTATAAATTCCTACATATCTGCAGTGTATTGCTCTAAGCCATATACATGTACTCTATGTACATGGCTTAGAGCAATACACTGCAGAATTTTATAGGAAGACTTGGAGGTCAAAATTTTAATGCACACACACACAACACATAACACACACACACACACACACACACACACACACACACACACACACACACACACACACACACACACACACACACACACACACAGCTGGTCCAATACCAAGAGGCATTCAAATCGTTCTATCTAAACAAGCACAACGGTCGCCGTCTCCAATGGCAACCATCACTAGGGCACTGTGTACTCAAAGCTGCCTTCCCTCATGTAAGTATTGTAGTGAATTCACTAACCATATTTAATCCATACACTTTTTGAGGCAGAGCACAAAACATGGCATTTGGCAGCTGTAAAGGGTGTGCTATCATTTCAGGGGGTCCTGATTGGGCTATACATGTACACACATGTATATAGTCCTATGTCTCACTGAAACACTGTGTTGTATTGTACAGGGAGAGAAGGAGCTGCAGGTGTCTCTGTTCCAGGCTCTTGTCCTAATGCTGTTCAACACATCAGATAAACTCTCCTTCACTCATATCAGAGAAGTCACTTGCATTGGTAAGGCTATAATTAGTTATGTGTAACTGATATGTGTACATTGACATGTACCTGTGTACACATGTACATGTTGTGTGGTGTTGCCTTGCCTTAAGCATCTCATGGATGATTAAAGTCATGTACCTGTGTACACAGATGATGGTGAGTTAAGGAGAACACTACAGTCACTGGCACTGGGGAAGCAGGGCACTGGTAGTAGAGTACTCATCAAAACACCAAAGGTGCACACAACTTACGTCTTATTGAAACTGTACATGACTCACCTGATGTGGCTGGCTACTCCACTTTCTGTTTGAACTCTGCATGTTAGGGTAAAGATGTCAATAATGGAGATGAATTTGTGTACAAGGAGTTCAGGCATCGAATGTGCCGGATCAAAATCAATCAAGTCCAGTTGAAGGAAACTGTAAGTATACACCTATCTGGTGTAGGTGGATGCAGCTATTGTACGTATTATGAAGATGAGAAGAACACTACCTCATAATCTGTTGGTGTCTGAGTGTATATCACAACTTTGCTTCCACGTTAGGGTGAGTTGATGATCACCGAGATACTAGTACATTCCAATGGCAGTTATTGAGTTGCTACACCAGAGATACTTGTAGAAGTATGCATGCGCAATGGTAGTTAGGGGAATGCATGCTCAATCACTCATTACATCCAATGGCAGTTAACTGATACATGTAAAAGAAGACATGCTTATTATATACAATGAGAGTTGACTGTGCTATTACAGTTTCCTGATAATCATTCTCTTTCTCTTTCCCTCTTTGTACAGCCGTCAGACCTAAAGAAGAGGATAGAGAGTTTAATTGACAGAGACTACATTCGTAGGAGTAAAGACGATAGCAGTATCTATGACTACATTGCATAGCATATGACTAACTAGCTGTAATTGATGATATGTACAACTCACTGTATGTCATTCTATTACTGTGCTGACAAGTGTATCATTTCAATGGATCATTGCATACGGCATGCATTCCTAAATCAATCTGTAGTACGCGACACGCACGACAGAGTCTGGGCAGATAAAACAGGGGAAAGTGCATGTTCAATTGACGCTCATTGACACGGCAAAATATCTCTCGCGTACTAAAAATAGCATGTTCCGGTAGACCGCGTGCGAGTACAATACCGAAAGATGAGTAGTACAATTGTGAGTACTGCGGCCGCGCGCGGACCGGCCGGAAGTAAAAAACGAGTATAAAAAGCAACCACTCGGCTCGGATCCAGAGATCGAAGCTGCTCAATTAACTCATTGGGGCCCAAGTTAATTTATTACGCAGGCTTCCGCGTATGACGCAATTTTACGCATTCAACGCAAATGAACTTCCGGTAGCGTTCCGTGATGCCCGTTAGCCAAGTGACTGGCTTTCTCTATCAGGTAAACGATTATTTAGCATCCTAGAGTCTACTTATGAACTACAATAGGTAGGGGCATAGCAGTATACCTTTTGGGTTCTTTGTGAAAGCTACGCACGCAGTTGCTTTGTCTCGCTTCATATAGCGATGCCCAAACAGACGGTAAGAGCTCACTGTACCTTTACTTCTGTTCTAGAGACACTATAAGCCAAGTAAGCCCGTATAGATGAGTAAAAAGCCATCTTGGAAGCTTTCTTCGAAGCTTTCTTTGTGGGAATGTAGCTCCGTATTATAAACGGAAGTCCGGTTACTTACCAGTATCACTTATTGAAAAGGGCAAAGTTCTTAACCTATTTATCCGTTGTCAGTGAAGTAATATTGACTAGAAAAGCTAACACAAACAGCGGCTAGAAACGCACAGTGTTCCTAAGAGGTAAGTCGGGAAAGCTGTGGTTCTACGCAACACGGATAGCGCGTTATTGACGTAAATGGCACTAATTTGTGCTGTGGGCCCCAAAGAGTTAAAGCACAAAAGGACAGAAAGAATCGATTACAGATAGAAATCTAGTACCATATGAGCGACGTAGAAAGTGCTGCTAACTGCACAGCCATCGACACAAGGTTCCGTAGATCTATGTTAGGCTGCAGCTAGTTCGTGCGTATGCAGAGCTGAATAAGTGGACAGTATATAACATTTTGTGTTTCAGCTATGCGGGAATTCCACAACAGGAGACAGCACTGGACGACACCAGCCATGTACTTCTAGCAGAAATGTAAGCAATAAAATGCATGTGACTCCGAGTCTCAAATTCATCTGCAAGCAACATTTGCAATCTAGCTAAGCCAAGTATAGAAGTACACTCTTTCCAACTACTATTCTTGTCTCAATCTGCAGCAGAAATAAATATCCTCCGCGACAAGAGACCAGCTCAAGTAGTGACTGCCTGACCATAACAGTTGTCTTTCCTCAGAGAGAATGGAAGTGTTCATTAAAGAACAATCAATATTTCTCTCATCATGAAGCTTTCTCTGAGCAAGAAACTGGACATAATAAGCCAGATGAATTGGTGTAAATAATTCTTTCCAGTCATTCTCTTGTTATATTAATTGCTTGCTTAACAGTTTTGTTATTTTGAATTCAGCATTATAGCACCTCTCACATTTAGTGTTTTTGTACCTATATGAGTGAACTGGGTGTTTTGAACATGACCCAAAGGATATATACTCATATTGAGAATTACATGTGTGTGTTATATATATTCAATGTATCCAGTACAATGGTGTTAAGACACATTTTTTACTTTATAAGATTGATGGAGGACTTAATACTGTTACCCAGCTCTAATAACGAAATGCTCTGAATGTAGGATTATGGATGTATATGTATATACTTGGCCAGCTCTAAAAACATAATGTGGTATGGTATTATGGTATTTTATTTCATAATTATATACACACACTAAAAAAACATATTGTTTCAATTAAAGACAAAAAGCAAAACAAAACAAAAAACAAAAACAACAAAACACAAACACAAACAAAAACAAAGAAAGGATCAAATTAAACAAAATTGTCTATTGAGGGGAGAGGGTTGGCTGGTGATGCAGCCAAAGGGTGGCATTCCCCCTCCATAGGGCAGTGGTAGTTCGGTGAAAAAGCTGCTTGGTAGCAGTTTACACAGTATCCTGCAACACTCAGCTAACTCTAGTAAGGAGGACCATGTACCATAATGGGGCAGAATTACAGTACATAAGAGTTATTAATGCTGTGAGTCCATGAGTCAGGTAAATATTCCAGGGTATTGTCATTAGTGAAGTTTTATCAAACATTCATAGACTGCTGATACTGTCCACATGTGAGGAGAGCAATGAATAAGGTTCTCAGGAAATGCTTCCCCACACAACAACAGACACATTCCTGGTTTAACAGCTAATTAGATTCATGTGAATTCCAAACAATTATGATTATACTACTAAGAGTGGGGGTGTTACTTATGTGTACACACCTTGTACCTTACCAGCAAGAAACTGGACTAAACAAACCAGACCAAGACATATATAGTGTTTTTTCCATATTGTAAGTGTCAGAAAAGATACCTGGACCCATGCATATTTTTGTCATTTCCTGCATTCATTTGTTATGCATGTATATCTTTTCTAAACTATTGAGGCTCATATTATCTGTTTGTTTACACTTTTTGTGTGTATAAAATTAACATTTTGTATACATCAAGATCATAATGGGGCAGAATTAGAGTACAGTGGACTGGGTTTGAGTCTCTCAAACAATTGTTTATTCTTCAGTATAGTACATAGTCAGCATAGTGGGACGTAGAAGGCTCTGTAGAATCTGTGAGACCTGGAAACATCATGGGACGGGTATAGTTTACATACATGTAATTGGACATAGTTGGACAATAACATTCATGGACTGCTTATACAGTACGAGTGCATTTTACATATATGGTGTACTAAAGTGTACTACACCCATCAATACGTTTGACCTGATTCTTGCCAGCATTTGTTGGATTCTTCAGGGGTATCGGTCAAACATCAACGCATACCTTAACTATGCATGCTAGTACCCAGCTAGCTTTTTCTGGCTGTGTGTGAAGAATCCAACAAATGCTGGCAAGAATCAGGTCAAACGTATTCCTAGCAGAAAATTAGACACTACCTTATGAGCACTATATACCTCACGAAAATATAATATAGTAGTGGTACTATAAGATGTCAATCTATGTACACTACATTAAAAGGTAGCTGTCCCTGCCAAGAACTATTATGCATCCACCTTACTCCTCTCCTACCAGATATGCAATGAGTCAGTGGTAAGTGTGTTATGAACTCACAACAACTCAGCTTGCTTCCGTTTTTAAAATTAGAACACACCTTATCTGGAAATAAACAGGTAGGCTCCATTTGCTAAGAAAGGCCGTAGCTACTGATCTAATATTGGAACATACTGCAGTATATACCTTTGTACAGAACAAAGGCTCTAGACAGAGAAGGAAAGAGACACGTCTCAACAGTCGGGGAACCTTCAACAAACCCAGTAACACTGCAGTCATCTCCTGTAATAAGGAAACGAGTTAAGACACCACAGGATATCATTATGGGCAGGAAGAATACTCCCCACTACAATTATCTTATCTTAACTTCTGCCCCATACGACTATTCCCTAACTTTTCTGACCACATTCCACTGTGTAAGTCCTATCTCAACTTCTGAGCATGTAAGACTATTCACTAGGCTAACTTTTCTGACCACATTCCATTGTGTAAGTTTTATCCTTTTGACCACACTCCAGTGTGTAAGTAAGACTATTCCCTTGCTATTCCCTATCCCCACATTCTGAGTGTGTTAAGACATGCACCTGTTGGACTTGTTGAAAGCATGAATCACATTATGTTTACTCAACTCACTCTAATGCTACACTGAATGGCCAACTGACAAGACTGCTTATATATATGTGTGCTGAAACCAGACATGGCAAAGGAGGACTTAATCACTCATTACATGCAATGGTAGTGGTAGTTAACTGACATATGTAAAAGAAGACATGCTTTAACATGCAATGGCAGTTCACTTTGCTACTACAGCTCCCTGATAATCACTCTTTCCCCTTTTGTACAGCCATCAGACCTAAAGAAGAGGATAGAGAGTTTAATTGACAGAGACTACATTCGTAGGAGTAAAGTATCTATGACTACATTGCATAGCATATGACTAACTAGCTGTACGGGCTATTTAATATGAGCGCGCGCGCGTGCCTAATTAGCGGAAGTCACGAGAGGTGTATTGGAGGTGTGCTAGGGGTGTAGTAAACTAAAAACCACTATACACACGTGGATGTAATTCTTGCGGTTGTGAGAGTCACTTATAGAGCCACTTGAGGTCTTGTACAGAGATTTGAAGCATATTCAAACGTCTTGAAGAAAGTGCATTCACGAGAAGGAAAGCTCAGCTCTCCCCAGGCTGGGAAAAGGGAAAAGTAAGTGACTCAATTGCGAACATAACTACGTACGCTGTTATTGCTGTTCCCTTCCGTAAATAAACAGCTGTCATTTCTCTTCCTTTTCCACAGATGAGCTCTAAACATCCACTAACAGGAGAAACAGTTGGCGACGGCAAAGGTACGAGAAGTCAGAGCCACTCCACAGACATAGAGTAAGTAATAGAAGGTTGGACACCATGTAATATCGGACGTTCTCCTGAAGCGCACAAACAAACGTAGAATCTACTCCATGCTTCTCTCGTGTACAAGTTTGGAGTGCTAGAAAGCTTTTACCGTTGAGCTCAGTAGCCAGTAGCTAGGTCGTCGAAAATACCAACAGCCGATATTCCGTAATACGAAGGCCTATCACTCGATCGAGTGCAGTTTGCCCGTCGTGGGCGTAGATTTGGCGGGGATCCTGCTTGAGCGCGTTTTAATAGCACTGACTGCAAAAAGCACAGATGGAACTAAAATTGATTACAGATTGTCAACATGACAGAGCATCGGACTCCTCAGACAGCGCGAGCAATTCTATGACTCACGCAAGGTATAAATAGGCATGCAAAGAAACAGTATAATGCTACAGTATGGGCTTTGCTCTAGCTATCACATTTTACTGACGAATGCAGCTCGAGCACAATCTACTGAACAACCTAAGACATTACAAGCCAACTATGAATTAGGCTACTTAGTATTTTATATTTCTGTGTTGATACTATGCCAGTGGCTGCAATTACAGCCCACAATACTAATTGTCTTTCAGCAGGATCTCTTATGGAATTCCACAACAGGAGACATGCGTTGCTCCAGTGTCCACTACTAGCCATGAAACATCAACAGAGGAATTATTGTAAGTAATACTATACAAAGTGTTACACTTGCACATCAATGTTGTCATGTTAATAATTAAATATGAACATTCCTTCACATGCATGCATAAAATCTCATTCATCTAAAGAAATGATAGTTTACACTCTTGCTTCATTAAACAGCAGAGATGACTATCCTCTACAAGAGACCAGCTCAAGTAGCCTGATTCCTGACTCCATGACAGTGGTCTTTTCTTGGGGAGAGTGGAAGTGCTCACTAAAAGACAACAGATATTTCCCTGAAGTTTTCTCAGTCCAAGAATCTGGACTAAATAAGCCAGACCAATTGTCTTAAGACAGTGTTTTTTGTATGTTGTAAGTGTCAGAAAATATGTGGACCATATCTTTATGCATACATATCATAACCCTTGAGGCTCATAATTATCTGTTTGTTTACACTCTTTTTTGTGATACATTTTGTATATATATTTATATCAAAATCATAAGTTAGAGTTAGAGTACAGTGGACTGGGATTGAGTGTCTGACAGCCAGGGGATAGAAGGCTCTGTAGAATCTGTGAGACCTGGAAACCATAAAATCATGTACATCACTGAATATGACTTTCTGAGCAGGGAATTCTTGTAGTGTACATTGTAGTAATCATTAGTGTGTTAGTAAATTAGCAAAAGATATGTAAACATTATCTTTCCTCTCCCCCAAAACCCCACTACATACACTGACTAAAGGCGTGGGCTATACTGACCTGCTGGCATCCAGAAATGGTCTCTTTACTACTGTCTCCCAGTGTACAGCAGGGGCGTCGGAAGCTCTAAAGCATTGGTCCCGCGAAAAGTAGGGTGATTAAATTATTCATAGTTTCTGCGCATGCGCGAGCTCTTGATAAGCGACACAAAATGATATTCATAAAACTAATGCAACGAGTGCACATGCGCGTCGGTTTTCGCGAGCACATAATGTTATGAATATATAATGAGCAGCGTCAACATTGGTCCCGCAGTCGCGGGACCTGCGGTACCGGCTCCAGCGCCCCTGTACAGTGTCTTGAGAATGAAGTGGTTGAAGGGGTGTGGTCTCAGGAAGGTCAAGGTCCACCAATAAGTGGCATTCTGGTTAGAGGAAACTGGGGAAAAAATTCACACTTAATTGACTGCATAACATAACATGAGTATAAAACTGCAATTCATTTGTGGACATATACATGGCTGATGCATATGCTAACCATAATCATTGATTGTGACAATTATGGTAAACCATTATGCATCTAATTATAAGCATAATCATTTATTCAACCATCATGCATATAACCACAATCATTTTACAACCTTCATTACCACCGGGTAGTGTTTCAACATTACTAACTCACATATCTGGATGGTTCCTCAAGATTCATGTCATTCATATGATCAGGGATGACAGATGTGGAGTTACTATGACGACTGTATAACTGGGGTAACTGGCCTTTGAAATCAGACTGAATAAACCTCAATGTCCATCTGCACAATGACATGTTGGGTTCCTTTCTTTTTCTTTTGTCGCTTTCTATACGCTATATGCTAGTGTGCTATATACATGTACATACACCACACATACTCCTTTCAATGAGGTATATATGCATGTACCAGAATATACCATGTCAGTAGTCAATATGAATATACTATGCAAGAGGTGTGCAAGTAGTGTCCTGGCCACTTGGCTACTATGTACTGTACTGCTGTATCAGTATATAGTCAATATGAAGATACCATGTCAGTAGTCAGTATGAATATTGACTACAATTTATATATTCCATGAGGAATCTGTTTATTGAACAAGTGGTTTACACCACCCAGCTTACCTGCAGAGCACACAGCTCTGTGTTTGCATGCCTCAGGGGGGGGATCAGCACCCTTAGAAATTGTTACCAAGGGGTATATACCTGCAGAACAAAGGACATGCAAATATGTGTGGATGAAGTTGAGGATGAGATACATTTCTGCCTGAAGTGCAAAGCGACATCTGCTGCCCATATCCCATTAATGAAATATATGAAGAGAATTTACCCAACCTTTGAGAACATGAGTACCCAATAACAGTTCACAAAAAATGTCATCAGGAGGGAGGTATGTTGCCAGATACATTCAAAAATTGTTCCTTTTTGCAATAAGCTACTATCATCATGACCAATAATTTCCAACCTAACTCTATTCTCGTACATAGTAGTATAATAGCTGTAGAAAACTTCACCTTTAGAAGTGACAGACCAAGTGGTAGAAGGGTCAGAGCGATATTGAATTATGCGCATGCGCCTTGCCTTCTCGGAATGCCGCCCCCGCAATGGGTTCGTGGAATTCGGTATATAAGCGTAAAAGTAATCCCAAAATAGCTAGTTGTGAAATAGTGGAATAGTTTCAATTGCTTGATATCGTCTCAAATCAGTCCGAACCATACTCAATTCAGTGAAACGGGGCACGGATAGAATCGATTGCAGACAGTACAATATGAGTGACGTAGAAAGCGCTGCATCTGACTGCACAGCTACCGACACAAGGTACCGTAGATCTATGAATACGCTGCAGCTAGTTCGTGCGTATGTAGACCTAAAACTTCTAAGTAGACTGTGATTAACCAAAAATCTTGTCCTCAGCTATGCGGGAATCCCACAACAGGAGACCGGTATTGGTACAGCGCTGGACGACACTAGCCATGTACTTGCAGCAGAAATGTAAGCAATGCTAAAATGCATATGTATGTCAGTATTTCAGCCATGTTATAGCACACGCAGACACACAATCATTAATCCGTAAACCAAGTAGAGTCATTTTACTGGTATTCTCTCAATTTACAGCAGAAATGAGCAAGAGACCAGCTCAAGCAGTGACTGCCTGACCATAACAGTTGTCTTTCCTCAGAGAGAATGGAAATGTTCATTAAAAGACAATCGATATTTCTCTCATCATGAAGTTTTCTCTGTGCAAGAAACTGGACACAATAAGCCAGATGAATTAGTGTAAATACTTGTTTTCTTTTCTGTCATTCTTATTAAATTGCATTGCTAACAATTTTGTAATGTTACTTTGTTATTCCCTGAATTCAGCATTATAACATCACTCACATTTTACAATGGTCAGTACCAAGTGGGTATTTAATTTTTATGGTCCAGAGGATCCTCAATATACATGTGTGTTATATGCATCCAGTACAATGGTGTTCACATTCTTTCTTGGAGGACTTGATGTTGGTTGACCAGCCAATAACAAATGCTACTGATAGTCTAATAACATAATTGAGGTGCACATACCTCAGTGTGAGCTGCACAATATCTCAGTGTACACTGGTCTGGTGATATATAAACAATCAGCTATATCAATATTTAAAGTTGCTAAATGTACTAGTCTTGAGAGATGCTGTCCAATATTCATAATGAAGCTATGATTGTATAGAGGGAATACCTCACTGACTGTTGCCTGACTGCATGGCTACTATGATTATCATAGCATGAGGAAAATGGAATGTGACGTGAAGTTTGAAAACATTCATAGACTGCTAATACTAAGAGGGTGGTGTGGCTGGTGGTGCTGTGCCACGTTATAACTGTGCACATGTGCAGAGAGCAATCCAAGTCTCCTGGTCTGCTACCACATGTCAATCCCATCCTTGTCCTAGGCACCCACATTACTAGTGTATAGGGTCTGGTGCCAGTTGTGCATATCTTTTCTACAGCCCTAAAGTGAGGTCAGTGTATAATGTTGCTCTTTTTGCCCTGGATCACAGATGTTATTCTTTTAAGTCCCATTCCTGTATCCACATGCTGCTTGGGGAGAGTCTTCAGTTTTGTTTTTGTTAAACTGGGTGAAGACGAGATTCCAATACTTCAGGGTCACCCATATTTACCAGTTGTGGTACGTGATGGTCCCCTTTTTGTTGGATCTCAAAATAGTCAAAATGGTTGTAATGGATCTCAAAATGGTCCAAGTTCTCCTATTTCCCAAAAGTGTCCTTCGTACAAAAAGTAAAAACATGATGTAGAAGCACTCCCAATATCCAACCATATCTGCTTCGTCAAACCAATATTCCAGGCCCAAGTATATTCCACAACAGGAGACAGCCATTGCTCCAGTGGCTACCACTTGTCATGTAATCTGGCTGTTTTGGTATGCACAGTTATTGCACATATAATGGTGGCAAAACACCATTTATCATTCCTTCTATCATTCCTCCCATCATTCCTCCTAACATTCCTCCTATCATTCCTCTCTTTCCATACATACCTGTAGCTCTACTGGCACTAAAGACAGAAGTGCAAGAATGAACAATTCAAGAACCCATTAATGAAATAGTAGGTCCACGGCTCCACACTTACAGTGGCAAGTAGAGAGAAAGTATGACTGCTAAGTGCCACTGGTTATGCATGTAATGTGTAATGAGAGGAAGGAGAAGGTTTGCCAGTGGAGTAGGAAGATAAAAAGGTATTGAGGGGCCAAACCTGACCAATTTGTCTAATGACCAGTAACTCTTACTGTCTACTGGATTGCATATGCTTGACTCAAATAAGTAGCTGGGTAATTATTGGGTGGGCCAGGC
Source organism: Theonella swinhoei (assembly GCA_963970385.1). Taxonomy (NCBI): domain Eukaryota; kingdom Metazoa; phylum Porifera; class Demospongiae; order Tetractinellida; family Theonellidae; genus Theonella; species Theonella swinhoei. Next base: position 517,504 of record OZ019959.1, read on the forward strand.
ACCCCCTTCTAAAATATTGGGGGGGGGGGGGGGCACACAGGCCCTCCCCGTTCCTACTCCTATGCTCCCTACAACAAACACAAGAAAAAAGAATCAGCATCTTCTTCTTCTTTATAACCTCCACTAAAGAAGAATATAGCCAGATTAATAATGGCAGAGAGAAGGTTATTCACTTGCCATATATAGACCACTGAGGAATTCAATAATGAAAAGTTGCAGTGGTTTGTCGTTGATCTATTCAGTTCCCAGAATGACATTGAGGAAGTGAGCCTTTTTTTACCTACAAGAGCATATTTTAATTAGTACAATCATTAAAAACAAGCAGGAATGCATGATGAAATCTATTCCTGTCTCTTAGTAATGGGAATATTCCTTTATCACCACTTTCTTGAAGAATCCCCTGCGCCAACTGTCCTGGACTGGACCAATGGACTGGACTGGTGGACTCGTTCGCAAACTTGTTCCTATGCATGAATTATGAATTCTAATAGTTAGAGGGATCATTTATAAATGCAAGAAGACAGTGACTTTTTAAAAATGAAATGTGTTCTTAATTGGATGAGACACTGTCGTTTTAATACTTATAGGTACATGCGTACTAAGGCATGTGTCTACAGCCACTGTACCAGCACAAGTCAACATGCTCTGATACCCCGACCCCTGCAACCTCATCACACAGACCTTCATAACGTCAGCACAAGCGCACTAGTTCTCGCGGCGTCTGGCGCGATACCATATACGTAGTAACACAAATTTGGTCACAAAAAAATCACTGTCTTGCTCAGGTCTAATCCGAGTACTCTAAACACTATCGGAATTCATGCCGAGTTTACGAACGAGTCCACCCTAACCGGTCCCGTCCACTGGTCCAGTCCAGTGACATCATCCTCAGTTGGGTCGCTCCCGCTCGCCAAAAATGCACTGCATTTACCATAATATAGTAATAAAATCTATGACTATTGGAATGCTATATACGCATTGTTGGCGAACGGGAGTGCGCATTATAACATTACATCGCTCCGACACAATCAGGCCTGTAAACCATATTATAGTAATAAATCTATGACTATTGGAATGCTATATACGCATTGTTGGCGAACAGGAGTGCGCATTATAACATTACATCGCTCCGTCACAAACAGGCCTGTAAACAGAGAACATCTAACGTACACAATAATTATCAAAGTTGACATCTAATCTTTCACTCACATGAAACCATGCGCGTTGTAGATACCGCGTAGCGCATACGGCACGAGGATACCACCAGGTAGGTACCAGGTAGGACTAGGTACGTCCCACCCTTGACCCCGCACTGCGTTAGGGAATTACCCCAGTCGCAAACGTATTATAAAAGAAAGAACCGAGCTCTGTAATCATATCTTGTTCTGCTACTTGATCTGATCGCATTGTTAGGGAATTACCCCCCTACGCAAGGGAACTACCCCACTTGCAAAGGGTAAAGCTATCCCGATCTCAAGCTACGGAATAGTTAATTAGGCACCGCATATATATATATATATAAGGCATTACAGATTGTGGACATGACAGAGACTCACAGCGACCCAGGAGGCGCGAGTTCCGCTGCATCGGACTCCTCTGACACCAATTCTGTGACCCACGTAAGGTAAAATAGGAAACTGCATATATGCGCTTTGCTCTAGCTATCAATAGAGAGTAGACGATAGCTACATACATTACATAATATACTGACGAATATTCAGCTCAATCCGCATAAAACTGAGTAGCTATCTAGCTACTTGGATTGTAATTTTCATATCTATATGCAGTGGCTGCAATTACAGCCATGCCAATAGCTACCCTTAAAATAATTGTCTTTCAGCAGGATATCTTATGGAATTCCACAACAGGAGACATGCATTGCTCCAGTGGCCACTAGCCATGTAATTTCAACATTTAATAAGTAAGTGTTGTATGTGGCTCAAATTGCCATGCAATCTGCACAAGTAGAGAAATTCACCATATAACTCTTGCTTCGCATTCAGAGATGAGCATCCTCTACAAGAGACCAGCTCAAGTAGCCCGATTCCAGACTCCATGACAGTGGTCTTTCCTTGGGGAGAGTGGAAGTGCTCACTAAAAGACAACAGATATTTCCCTGAAGTTTTCTCAGTCCAAGAAACTGGACTAAATAAGCCAGACCAATTGGTCTAAGACATACTGTTGTTTGTATATTGTAAGTGTCAGAAAATATGTGGACCTATCTTTGTCATTATTCATTTGTTCTGCATGCATGTCTTAAACTGTAAACCACTGAGTCTCATAATTATCTTTTGTTTACACTCTTTTAAAAAACGTTTTGCAATATATAATTACATCATGGGGCAGAATTAGAGTACAGTGGACTGGGTTTGAGTCTCTTAAATAAATGTTGATTCTTCAGTAGTACATAGTCAGCATAGTGGGTGTGTCTAGCCAGGGGATGTAGAAGGCTCTGTAGAATCTGTGAGACCTGAGCTGGATGCTTACACAAGGTACCATTCCTAATAACATTCACAATTGGTAATAAAGTCATATTTGGTAATAAAGTCATATTTGGTAATAGAGTCATAGTTGGTAATAGACTGCTTATAGATAGGTGCTGCCATCAGCAGTTACAGCAATACCATACCATATTACTCACTTTAGTACCAAATGCACCACATTGGAGTAAGCAGGCATGGGGCACACATGCACTCCAATAACTGACCTGTTAGCATCCAGAAATGGTCTCTTCACTATTGTTTCCCAGTGTACAGTGTCTTGAGAATAACGTACTTGAAGGGGTGTGGTCTCAGGAAGATCAAAGTCCACCAAGAAGTGGCATTCTGGTAGAGGAAACTGGGCCAGCTAGCTAGCTTATCTGGCTGCGTTTGAAGACTCCAACAGTTGTTTGCAAAGGCTGGCATGAATCAGGTCAAACGAATTCCCAGCAGGAAATTAGACACTACCTTATGAGCACTATATACCTCATGAAATGTCATGAGTGATACTATATATAGGAGTACACTACATTAAAAAGGTGCCCACGCTTGGTGCACCATGACAAATGGCGTCTCTTGCTGGGCAGGATTGACAGTCATGAGATGGAGACTTCCCACATCTAGTGCAGGTGGCTGCTGTGAGTTGCATTTTCTCTGTCTGAAGCTCTGAGATAGCCTCTTGCATGACCTCTATGTTCTTTCTTGGCAATTCACCAGATTCAAAAAAGGAGAGTCTCTCCTCCACTTGATCCTTGAGCTTCTGCCCAAATACTGTAGTAGGGTGATCACCAAACATGCAGTCAATAACATGATAAAGCCTGTTCAGAGCTCTGAAGACTTGAGGAAATACACCAAAGTATGGTCTAATATTTCATTCGACCTACATTGGTAGGGCTGGGGCCAAGAACAAAGGCAGAATTTCTGGATACCTTGCAAACAAATGTTCCATTGTCTCACGTTTCAGCACCAAGAATCTGAACAGTGGACGCTGGATATTCAGAGCTCTGAAGACTCAAGGAAATACACCCAAGTATGGTCTAATATTTCATTCAACCTACATTGGTAGGGCTGGGGCCAAGAACAAAGGCAGAATTTCTGGATACCTTCCAAACAAATGTTCCATTGTCTCACGTTTCAGCACCAAGAATCTAAACAGTGGATGCTGGATATTTGGCAAAGCTTGTGAGGGATCCAGTGTGTGAGATAAGCCTTGCACCAACCTGTTCTCCTATAAGGGTGGTGAGGTTAGGGGCCACACTGTGCATCTTGGAACCCAGATATGTGGACAGCTTCCTGCGGTAGTTGGCTAGCTCAATCACACACTGGCATTGTGGGGACAGCCAGCAGTATTATCTGAGTTTAGTGGGTTGGAAGCTACACGTGACAGAGTCCAAGGGAGGTAAGTCACTGCAATGTCTATTATCCAAAGGATCTGCAGTGTGGTGTGGTCAAGCTGCTCAGAGTTACGAAGCTCTTTATAGCCTGTACGATCTGGGTTCAGTGGGATGGCAGCTACATGGTCCACATGCAGTTCATATATTACGTAATTTCTGGCAAGCGTTGGAACGCTTCCGGTCGCGCGCGCGCGTCTTTCCTGTGCATGTGGTATAAAAGGCAAGCACGTAAACATAACTCGGAAGAGATAAGAGCTTCGTAGTAACAACAGGGGTCTGGATCGCGTGGCTGAGACAAGGATATAAAAGTGACCTCGATCTCAAATTGACTACAAAACGCAGACAGAACAGATTGTCGACATGACAGAGCACCCAGGAGGCGCGAGTTCGGCGGACTCCTCTGACACTACTTCTGCTACTCACGCTAGGTAATAGGCATGCAAAGAAACTGTATGCATGCGCTTTGCTCTAGCTATCAGTAGAGAGACAAATTGCAGCTCGTAGCAGCATAGTATGTACTTATAATGCAGCTCGAGCAGCATAAATTGCAATGGCTTAAATTACAGCCATGTTGTCTTTCAGCAGGATCTCTTACGGAATTCCACAACAGAAGACATCCATTGCTCCAGCTACCACCACTAGCCATGTAATTTCAACTGAAATGTAAGTACATAAGTGGTGCATGTGGCTGTTTTCTCTAGCACAAGAATTGCCTGCATGCATGCATGTACTAATCTGCACAAGTAGAGAAAAATGAATAACTAAACACTCTTGCTTCACATTCAGAGATGAGTATCCTCTACAAGAGACCGGCTCAAGTAGCCAGATTCCAGACTCCATGACAGTGGTCTTTCCTTGGGGAGAGTGGAAGTGCTCACTAAAAGACAACAGATATTTCCCTGAAGTTTTCTCAGTCCAAGAATCTGGACTAAATAAGCCAGATGAATTGGTCTAAGACATAGTGTTATATTGTAAGCATCAGAAAATAATATGTGGACCCATATCGTTTATTCATTTATTCTGCATTCATGTCTTTAATTTCTAAATTATCTGTAAACCATCAAGGCTCATAATTATCTGTTTTGTTTACACTCTTTTTTTTGTGTGTATAAAATAACATTCTGTATATATATTTACATCAAGATCATAATGGGGCAGAATTAGAGTACAGTGGACTGGGTTTGAGTCTCTCAAACAATTGTTTATTCTTCAGTAGTACATAGTCAGCATAGTGGGTGTGTCTCACTGACAGCCAGGGGATGTAGAAGGCTCTGTAGAATCTGTGAGACCTGGAAACCATAAAATCATGTACATCACTGAACGTGTGTATGCACACTTTCTGAGCAGACAGGGGGTGTAGTAGTATACATTGTAGTAATCATTAGTGTGTTAGTAAATTAGTAATAATTAGTGTGTTAGTAATTAGTACAGATATGTAAACATTCTTCCTCTCCACAAACTTTGTAAATTCCACTGCATACACTGACTAAAGGCCTGGGCTATACTGACCTGCTGGCATCCAGAAATGGTCTCTTCACCACTGTCTCCCAGTGTACAGTGTCTTGAGAATAACATGGTTGAAGGGGTGTGGTCTGGGGAAGATCAAGGTCCACCACAAAGTGGCATTCTGGTAGAGGAAACTGGAGAAGAAAAGAACTACATTCAAAAATACATTCAATTTGATACTTACTTAACTGCATATCAATTATAATTCAATGAGCAAAATCAAAAAAGAAAAAGGTAACCACCATTACTACTATAGTCACACACATACACAAATCCAATACCAAGTCCAGTTGGATTTCATGTGTAGTGTTGTAATTTGTATTTGTGGACATACATGTAATATAATTTGTGCACATAAAATAACTGTATCACTATCAATGATTATGGCTAGTGTGTGATGGTGATGTGTACTACAGAAGATTGCAAGATGCTTGTCCAGGTTCAATAGTAGACTGTACGTATAAGTAAAAGAACACTTCTGTGTACACTACTTCAGATGCCACACTCATCTACTACTGAACCTGGACAAGCATCTTGCAATCCTCTGTACATTGACTAAATTTGACTACATTGTAGTGTACGTGGTCTCAAGTTCTGTTTGCTGCTCTCAGTAAGGCAGTTATGTTTGTAATGTTACGTGTGTATATGTAAATGGATTACCACTGGGTAGTGTTTCAACATTACTAACTCACATATCTGGATGGTTCCTCAAGATTCATGTCATTCATATGATCAGGGATGACGGATGTGGAGTTACTATGACGACTGTATAACTGGGGTAACTGGCCTTTGAAATCAGACTGAATAAACCTCAGTGTCCATCTGCAGTTTGTGTCAATGACATGTTGGCTTACTTTCTTTCTTTTTTTTTTTCGCTCTCTACATGCTATATCTAGTGTGCTATATACATGTACATACACCACACATACTCCTTTTAATGAGCCATAGATACATGTATATACCAGTTACAGATAGAAATAGGCTCACTTTTTGTTAGGGAGAAAGAAGCTGCTTGGAAAACGATGCCATTCTTTCCCCACACACAGGTCGACCTCTTTAACCTCTGGAAACTGCTCTGTGTATGAGAGGATCTCGTGGCTGTTGACAGCTTTGTACACCTCTATGGGTGCATGGTAGCCTAGGGATGGAGGGGTATGGGTCAAACATCAATATATACCTTAATGAACACTAACCGAATGCTATACCATAAAACAATGAATAAACAACATAGCATGAGTGGATAAGATTGTGGGTTTTCGAGTAATGAATATAGCAGGTTGTGGATGGTGTTGGTTGACCAGCTTTGCATCATAAGACAATGAATAAAATGTAAATAACAATGCAACATAGCAAGGTTGTGGGGTTTTGAGTAATGAATAAAATTTTAAAAAAACCACACGAGTGATGGGGTTGTGGATGGTGAGGCTTGCACTATAAGACAATGAATTAAAAAATGCAACATAGCATGAGTGATGGGGTTGTGGATGGTGAAATTTTAGTTAGTTGACCAGGCTGCTCCATAAGACAATGTCATTTGATCTATGTTAACTCATAAAGAAACTGATGTAGTATGGTCACAATCGGGTGCTAATGAAAAAAGGTATATAGCTGACTACATGCAAAGAAATATTAGAACAGTATATATACTGGTCTAATATTAGAACATACTCTGCAGTATATACCTTTGTACAGAGCAAAGGCTCTAGACAGAGAGAGGATAGTGTGTACTATGACAGTGAGGGAGGGTAAGTGAGACAAGAGGAGGGACGAGACACGTCTCAACAGTCGGGGAACCTTCAACAGACCCAGTAACACTGCAGTCATCTCCTGTAATAAGGAAACAAATTAAGACACCACAGGAAGAATGCTCCCCACTACATCTAAGGTAATGAGTGTGGCTTCACTAACTGGCAGCAGATGTAGAGTGATGACAGCACACAAACAAAACAGTGGATAGACTGGAAACAGGAACCTCTCCTCCTGCAAAACAAAAGACAACAGTATTCTGGGCTTTCAAAGGATGTCCCCACCACTCACACAACACACTATGTACATGTGTGAGGCATAGGAAACAATGTATGTAAAGTTATTAAAGAGCCTAAATGATGGAAACACTATCAACCAACATCAATGCTTAGTCATAGATCCTGAAAAAACTCAGGATCCAGCTGGGATTCGAACCCAGGACCTTCTGATTACTAGTCAGACATGAGCCACTGGATCTCTTGCGGCAGAGGAGTGTAGGATTGATGTTAATATCCTAAGGATTGAGTTCAACGCCAGACAATGACTTGGCTACACAGGCAAGGCATATACTACATGCAACGCATGTTACTCAAACTCCAAATATGGGCAACTCAAATATGGGAGTGCATCTATAAACAGTCATTGCCTCACTTTATGTGGTCTGGTGAAGAAGATGAGAATCCATATCAACATGGGTTGTACTGCCTGTCGGTAGCTATGACTACGGACAAACAGGGATCCCCTTGCTATAGTAAAAGAGAAAGTAAAACTGACAGCTGCTATGAAAGAGGTATATAACTATGGGCAAGAGTATTCCTAATAGTACTGTGGGTATAGGGATGGCAGGGTTTATTTCAGAAAACTTGACAAGGGGGGCAAACCACACGTAAGAGAAATCTCGGGGGCACAACTTGAAAAAACGTGTGGCTGTATATGAGGAAGGTCTGTTTGACTTAACCGATTAATGTTCAAATTTACGCGCACCCGCGCGCACGTGAATGCGGAATTTAAAATTGTTGAAATAACCCGCTAAAAGCGTGTTTCAAAAGCACGGGTGTAACTAAAAATTGACCAAAGTTTTGTGCAGACAGTGTCTCATTTTTGGAAGCTAGTACCATGTGCTACTTTTTGATGTCCAACACCATGGCGGATCTTCGCGGAGATGTCTACTACAGCGCCGTCTTCGTGAGCGGTAAGAGAATTGTGTGTGGGGGGAAGCGTTTAGAGAATGGTGGCTATTCTTTTTCATGTATGGGACCAATGAGGACTTCTTGCGCGGCACAAGTGACTCCTGAACTCGTTGCTACATTGTAGCAGGGAGGCGGAGGGACCCAGTGTGAGTGCTTGTACGTAAACGTGTGTGTTATAATCGCGCGTGATAGAAGTCCTGCGTTAGTGTTACCTTTTCCGTCCCTCTTCTCACAGGGGATTGATGGAGAAGCTATGAAGTAAGTGCAGGTGGCCTGATTTGTTGTATGTCATAAAATTAATAATGGTTGTCTAAGGCTGATTGTAATCTAGTCACATTAGCCCAAAGTACTGTGACTGAATTGAATATTACATTCATGTAACCAGAGTCTATTTTCGTTACTTAGGGATCATGTTGGAGGCGTGATGAACGGACTCGCTCTACACATGCAACTGTTCGCTCTTTATGCTTTGTCTCGTCATCAAGCAGCAAGCTCTGATATGTTTTAGGTAAGGGCATTGTGGTATGCTACTTATACATGGAGTTGTCGTAGTATGGATGTGTACATGTACATGGGGTTCATTCCTCGACAAGTTGAGTGTGCCACATAAGGAAACAGTCAGTTTCAGAATCCCCTGTATGGCACAACCACACCCCACACTCCTGGCACCACCACATCGTGTCTGCTCGCTTGTTAGCTGCCTTACAACGTTCACACCTCCCTCTCTTGTGCCAATTCTGACGATTAGGATCACTGATTTTGATCGGGAAATGTCGTAGTGGCAGGGGACGAATCAGACCTCCACTCCGTCCTGGCCTGCGACGAGAACAGTAGTCCCCAATCAGTAACTTGGCCAGCTGTATGCGGTAGTCCTTGATGTGTTTGATGGGATACTCAGTGAACTGTCGGAGAAGTACATATGTGTTTGTGATGGCAACATCAAAGAGAAAATAAAAGATGTATTTGTAAAATTTTCGTGATTTGCTCCGGCATTGGTAGTATCCTCTCTTCTGATCGCCCCTGTCCACCCCTCCCATGTGTTTGCCATACAGGACGATAGAATCAGGGCAAGTCACTTCCACCCGAGAACCATCCTTCTCTTTCCTCTGCACTGTTCCCGAACTGTGAGGATTGCATCCAGTGGACATTACAATGACAACCTTTCGGTCCATCCATGCAGTCGCACACACATTGCCAGACTGCAGAGTTAGTGATTCACCTCTGCAGACAGGGAGAATTGGAGTGTGCATTCAGAGGTATAAATATATAACGCCTTATCAATAATCTACATCAATGTAATTATACTCATACATGTAGCATATGTGTGTATGTAAATACACATACACATACACATGTATGCACATGTACACACACTGTACATGTATATCCCTTTATATGGTATATACAGTGTGTGTACACGTGTGTGCATACATGTGTATGATGTGCTCATGCATGCATGATGTTACATATACATGTACGTGCTTGTGCTTTTACCTGTTTTTCAGTTTTATGTTCTTCAGTTCCTCTGGAAAGCCACGACGATCCTTTCGAGCTGTCCCACATCCATACAACCCGACCTCTAACATATCTTCAAGGAGGTTGTAGTCAGTGAAATAGTTGTCGAACACAACATGATGGAACTTCCCCTGAAAGTCAGCTGACAATGACCTCACAACCCTTGCACCAAGCCCCTTCTCCACTCGTTCTGTCTGCTTCCCACTATAAACCTCCAACCGTGAAAAGTACCCGTTTGCACTGTCTGCGAGAACCCACACCTTTATGCCACGTTTTATGGGCTTCTTTGGCATGTACTGCTTGAGGGAGGAGCGGCCTTGAAACTTGATCATGGCCTCGTCGACGCTCAACTCCCTCGGTGGGTCATAAAGTGACGAAAACCTCTGGCAGAGATATGTCAGGATTGGGCGTATCTTACCCAATCTGTCATGCCCGAGGCTACCACGTGGAACGAGGGTTGAATTGTTGGTAAAGTGAAGATAACGTGAGATGTCGCGGAATCGATCTCGAGATATACGGTCGGAGACAGGGGCATATCGAAGAACTGGATCTCTTTTCCAGTAGTCGTCAATGGCGGGAACATGTGCAATTGCCATGATAATTGAGAAACCTAGATAAGCTCTTAGTTCAAGCTCAGTTATAGGTTCCCATGTGGCATACTTTTCCTCACCCATCACTTCCTTGGCATAATCGTTGCTCTCTCTCACTATTAGAGCTATGAGGTCTGGGGTAAATGTCAGCAGGAAGGCATTGAGAGGGCACTCAGGGATGGTGGTTGAAGGTCCAACGTGTGAACTAAATTGCTGAACAGGAGGAGTAGCACCAGGAGCAGACCATGTAGTTCCATCTCTTGGTTTTAGGGTAGGTACTGTAGTATTCACATCCACTCTCTCTGCATTATTGGTCTCCATTCCATCTGTGCTCTCTTCCATTTCCTCTCTGATACAAGCATCACTATTCTCTTCCAATTCCACCCCATCTCTGTTCTCTGCCTCCTGATGTTGCCCTGCCTCCTCTTCCACTCTTTCACAGTACTCCTCTTCCTCTTCTTCTAGGTCCTCCTCCAAATCACTAAATTCGTCATCACTACCTAGAGTGACCGGCTCCTGAACACCATCTAGCCCTTCCCATTCTTCAGAATCTGTCAAGTCAATGTCATCCCAATCCTCAATCACCTCCTCAGTAGTTAGCCTTGCTCTCTTCGCCATTTACTATAGTATAATAATTATGTTATGTATATTGTATATCTACGTCGTATTGTATACTTACTGTTACTTCCAAAGGGTCCTTCCGAGTTGCAAACGATGTACTATAGCATTAACGCACAAGCGGAAGAGGGAGTGGCTCGCGGACGCACCCAGCTGCCGCATTATTGCGTATACCGCCGTTTCGCGCAATGCGCGTTATTGCGCAATGTTGCGTCTATCGCGGGTAATCGGTTAAGGGGGACAAGACTTTTAAGGGGGGCAAATGCTCGCTCTTGCCCCCCCCCCCCCCCCCCCTAAAGAAACCCTGGGTGGTATTGCAGTCTAGTAACTTCACCATTTCCTCTGTATGCTGAGAGGATATTGGTCAGTGTATGGAGATATGAAGTAGTCCCTGTGCCAATGACAGTGAATACTTCCAAGAATACCTGCATGTGAAGATACAACATCAATGACTAAGTATCGTTGTCCTATGACTGTGTACAAAACAGGAATCACCTTATGACTGCAGGAATCACACAAACTTCCAACATGAAATGGGATTCAATACCCAGTAATACCCAGTAACAAACTTCCAACAAGAAATGGGATTCAATAAGTAAGGTCAGCTATCCAAATATGCAGTACTTATAATACCTCATCCTTTGCAGAGTACTACTAACTGGTAGGTGGTACAGACCCTGGTGTGCATATGTAGTTACATGTTTCTAATGACACAGAAAACAGAAACCTTAGGCACCAAAACAAAACATGTCCACATTTTCTCATTCTCCCCATCATATACATACCTGAAGCTCTACTGCCACTAGAGACAGAAGTGCAAGAATGAATGCAACATTACAATTCAAGAACCCATTAATGAAATAGTAGGTCCATGGCTCCACACCTACAGTGGCAATGAGAGAGAAAGTATGACTGCTAAGTGCCACTGCTCATATGTAACATGTGCATGAAATACTAAGTTTGGGTTCACCTGTTTATCAGGTTGAGATGCTTTCTGATTTGTATGCAGGATTCAGCCCAGCCAGCTGAGCTGCCTCAGTAGCTCAGTTGGTAAGAGCATCGCCTGGAAAGCTGATGGTCGTGGGTTTGAGTCCCACCCGAGGCAGCCAATTTTTCTTTGAAAAATGACTGTTTCAGGCGAGTTTTGTTGCGTTGCTTTGCCTTTCTGTTGTGTTGTTGTTGTTGCCTTGCCTTTCTCAGCATCTCTTGGAGTGATTGTTCATGAAAGGGACCTTACAATACAGAGATGGTGTGCATGTGAGAGATCTTACCATAGAGGGTTGGGCCTCCTTTCCCAAACACATTGTATATTATAATATTCAATGGAGCTAGTACAAGTCTTCCGTAATAGAGAGAGTCCACAGCTAATAGTGGTATCTTTGAAAGAGAACAGATGTAGGAGGGGGAAGGGAGAGGGAGGGAGGGAGGGAAAGATATAGTGAGAGGAAGAAGAGGAAGGAGAAGAGATGAAAGGCTCACTGCTATAGTAACAAAGCTGATTGCACACCACAAGAGGAAAGAGAGGACCCTCTTCTGATAGAGAACAACATCTAATGCTATAGGAAACCTGAAGTGACAGACAAACAACAAAACTGAAATGTGTATGGTTGGCAGAAAGAAAGTAGATAGGAAATAGTTAAGTGGATAGGAAATAGTTACGTATGTTGAAAGTAGATGTTCAGTAAGATGTGAAAACATGTCATGTTATGTATACTCAACTCACTCTAATGCTAAAACACAATCTCAACTCACCCTAATGCTATACTGAATGGCCAACCAACAAGACTGCTTATAGCCACTGAGAATATTGCAACCTGTGGGAAACATGCAGGACATTTTAATATGGACAGTCATGATAATATGTACGTACATGTAGAAGAATATTCTAATTAGTGGTGTCCTAATTAGAACCCTAATTAAAGGGGTTCTGCTATATTACTGACCTCGTAGTCTCGTTGAAACCACGCCCCCATGGCTATCATCCCGAGACACATGGCAAAGGAGGAGGGGAGGAAGGCCGGGGCTGCGATGTACATACCACAGCTACCAACCAACAGGAATAGCGTCCTGCGACCAACCACAGGTCCAAACTTGAATATTACAGCCCTATAGCAATAAGGCAGCCTTTTTATAATTATTAACATACACTATTGGCGAGCGGAGCAAGCTCACCTAGTTGTACAGCTGGCGTGGGCTTTCTATATACATTATATGTATGTATCTGACAATGCAATTTGGTCCCCAGGGCTGCCTGCGTGCTACGTGCAAACGTAACAGGCCTTGCCTCTTCCGCTCACCATCAATGTGTAGCATTCAACTAATAATGTTGGTTATATATTTGGCTGTTATGATTATTGCTGCACATGGCACTGTAAACACTAGAACTGTGGCAGAATGCACATCATGTCAATTAGTATCCTATATCAGGCTCACTACCAATTACATAATGCTTACACACCATCATTCCCACTTTACAGAACTAATATCCGTAGCAACAAGGAAATTGAGCTTCAGAGAATAAATTACCTGTAAAAATATACTTCACACAGAGCGCAGGCCACAGCTAATATCGCCCTTAGCAGGTAAAATGCTATCAGCTAAGGGAAAAACCAACCAATACTAAACACACACATGTTGTGCATGAGACCACATACCTTGTTGGTAGTATTAGTTGCTAGGAGAGGGAAGATGTGAATAAGGAGGTAACCATAGGAACGGAGTGCAAAGGTCGGTGAATACTCCCAAGTCTGGTACCCACCACCATAAAGCAGATGATGAGCCTGGAGAATTTATGCGCATGCGCACATGACTCCACAGTTAGTAGCCCCACCCCTCTGCTTATAACATGCTATATATCTATTGCCCACAAAGGCCATTTCTCGGCGACTGTTTCTAAGTTAGAAATAAGGGTCTTACCGGCTCCCAGTAGTTGTAGGTTTCGTCACAGTCGGCTATGTGCATGAGGAAGGCTCCCAACAGCCGCGGGACCAGTAGCAAACGAAACGCCACGGACTGTGAAGGCAACCAAAATGATGAAGATATTGCCTCCATGGTCACACTAAACTTTGGGGGGTATATAGAAAAGCTAACGACCTACACACACGTGCTAACGTTGCATGGCACGTGCTCTAGAAAACCACACCCACTTTTGGAAACCTCAGCCGCGACCGCGCCCACTTCGTACTAGTCAGCATATTTGCCATTGGGCCATGTGGTGACTGCTCGGAAGCCTGTCGGACATTATTGCGATGCGGAACATGGCTATCAGTGGACGGCTAACATCAGCAGGTTAATTCCCTACCGTATTAAGCCTCAGTACCTCACATACCGGCTGGAAAATCAGCAGAGAAAGTTTATTTCTAATAAACGCCTGCCATTGCGAGTCCCAAGATGTAGAGCAGTAGATATTGTACTGTATTGTAATGTGCAGTGCATGTGCGCTGGTATTTATTACTAAAGCGATATATAACAAATAGTATGTTGGTATAAATGATGTAATGAACATTTGTGGTGACATGTGCTGTCTTGACTGCAGCTGGGATTTTGTCTCTGCTGGAAGAGGCGGAGCTGGAGGTGAAGGTGTTTGCACTTCACAGACTCAATGAACTGGTGGATGGATTCTGGGCAGAGATAGCTGATTGTGTCAGCAAATTGTAAGAAAGAGGGAGGGAGGGAGGGAGAGGGAGGGAGGGAGGGGGAGCGAGGGTGGAAGAGAGAGAGAAGAGGGAGGGAGAGAGGGAGAGAGAAATGGTGGGAAGAAGACAATAGGGAAGGAAGAGAGGATTTTACAAGAACCACTGAGTGGAAGAGAGAGAACTATTCAGATACATGTAGGTCCATTTTGTGTCTCTTTTTTCCTAGTGAGGAGTTGTATGAAGATGAAACCTTCCCTGAACGAGAACTCTCTGCTCTAGTTGCCTCCAAGGTATGTACAGCAGTCCTCATGAATTATTCATAACCACACCCCTCCATTCACCAGGTATACTACCACCTGGGGTCGTTTAAGGATTCTCTCACGTTTGCACTCGGAGCTGGGCAGAAGTTCGACGTGAATGGCACGACTGAATACATTGAGACCATCCTTTGTAAGGATGAAGTTGATGTGATTGTAACTTGATGTCCATTCCCATCACAATATACACTAGGCTCTTCTGTATCATTTGCACACCTGGAGGGAGGGAGGGAGGGAGGGAGGGAAGAAGTGAGGGAGGGAGGGAGGGAGGGAGAGAGGTAGGGAGAGAGGGAGGGAGAGAGAGAGGGAGGGAGAACTTTACATAGAGTGTATGTATGTGTAGAAAGCTAATAGGGACACATTATTCAGGGCTCCATTGAAGTCTATACACATGTATACCAGTCTCCCTAGTAAAACTGCTTCACTTCCCACTGTCTTCCCTCCACACACATACTCCATGCAGCCAAGTGCATTGACCACTACACTCAGTTGAGGGTCAAACATTTTGACGAAGAGGATTCGATGGTGGATGAACAACGAGCGAATGCGATCGACTCGCGACTGGAGTCTATTGTGAATCGTATGTTTGAGCGATGTCTTAATGACCGTCGCTACAAACAGGCCATAGGAATTGCTTTTGAGACACGAAGGGTTGATGTCCTGCAGAGAGCCATACTTGAATCAGTATGTGGTGATTTATGGGATGTGTAGTAATAAATGTTTCTCTCTCTCTCCCTCCCTCCCTCCCCTCCCTCCCTCCCGCCCTCCCTCCCTCCCTCCCTCCCCTCCCTCCCTCCCTCCCTCCCTCCCTCCCTTCCCCCCTCCCTCAGGGAGATATTCCAGGGATGCTCTCATATTGTCTTAAAGTATCCCTGTCTGTCATCCACAGCCCTGCATTTAGAAACACTGTGAGTATACACATCTGCAATGTAAAGTACATACACTGGTATATACATGTACACTGTGACCTGAAGATTCATGTGCTCATTTCAGTTGATAAATGTTTTCGTCTTCCCTCAGGTGTTGAGGGTGATAGTGAAGCTGTACATGCAGCTGGATGTCCCCGACTACATCAGTGTCTGTCAGGTAGGGATATGGGGTGAACAGTGGAACGTCAGTGATATGGAGATCTTGGGGTGTCCTGATTAGTGGGGTGTCCTGATTTAACAAGGTGTCCTGATTAGTTTGGTGTCTTGATTAGTGAGGTTTCCTGATTAGTTTGGTGTCCTGATTAGTGAGGTTTCCTGATTAGTTTGGTGTCCTGATTAGTGAGGTTTCCTGATTAGTAATGTGTCCTGATTTCAGGGGTTATAACGTATGGTATTAAGAACAAGAGATGAGGTCACCCTCATTTGAATAGCTAGAGAGCTTCCACTGTAATCAAAGGCACATACTGTACATGTGATGTAATTCACTGTACATGTGATGTAATCCACACTACAGCTGTATGTGTGTCCCTCTCTCCTACTTCCTCAGTGCCATATCTTCCTGGATGATCCTCACAGCGTTGCACAGATACTGCGGAAACTAGCCATTGACGAGGTAAGTAATGGGGACACCTCACCAATCAGGACACTCACCAATCAGGACACCTCACCAATCAGGACACCTCACCAATCAGGACACTCACCAATCAGGACACCTCACCAATCAGGACACTTCACCACCAATCAGGACACCACCACTATTCAGTCCCAGAGGTGTCCTGATTAGAAAGTTGTCTGTTCCCACAGGAGGAAGTGGACAATGTGGTAGTGGCCTTTCAGATTGCCTTTGATCTCTACGAAGGAGCCTCTCAGCAATTCTTACGTAGGATTATGGAGTCGATAGGGTCGATCCTCCCCTCCCCCCCTCCCTCTCCCGATACGAGAACTGCTGCACCTGTCCAGGAGACAGGTGAGCAGAGTTTGGTATTATTACTCTCACATGATCCTCTCACTCTAGAGTACAATGAACTTTGACCTTGACCTTAGGTGGTGCAGCTAAGGAAGTCAAAGGAGAAGGGAAGGAAGAAGAAAAGGAGGGGGCAGAGACGGTGGAAGGGGAAGAGGGGGGAGAAGGGCAGGGGGAGAAGGAGGGGAAGGAGGGGAAGGAGGAAGGTGAAGTAGCGGAGGATGGGAAAACCAATCCTGCTGGGTATGTTATAATATTGCATCTATATTTAGAATGACTATGTCATAGGAAAGGCTATTTTTAGAACATGATACTTGTGAAACTGTAGGGTTGAATCTATGGAAGTGGATGCAGGCACGGCTGACCCCGCCCCCACAGACAACCCAACATCACATGACCCGTCACGTGACCCGACAAGTGAGCCAGAGAAGGAACCAGAGAGAGAGTGGGAGAGGAGACTACGATTTGTCCAGACCATTCTCTCCGGAAAAGTAACCGTTGCACTTCACCAAGAGTTCCTCATTCGAAATAACCACACAGACCTTCAGATACTGAAAAACACAAAGGTGAGAAATCTATCACCTTCTCTGTGGTTGATTTACCTTTTTTGTGTAGGATTCAAGTCGAGGATCAATATGCCACAATGCTACGATCATTGCTAATGGTCTCATGCATTTTGGGACAACCTCCGATACACTGCTGAGGGAGAATCTGGAGTGGCTGAAGAAGGCTTCAAACTGGGCCAAGTTTACTGCAACTGCTAGCTTAGGCCTTGTTCACTGGGTGAGTTGTAAGGGAGAACACTGAGTCTTCCCTCTCCCTCCCTCCCTCCCTCCTCTCCCTCTCTCCTCTCCCTCCTCTCCCCCCCCCCCCCCCCCCCCCCCCTCTCCCTCTCCCTCCCATCCTCTCTCAATCTCTCTCTCACTCACCTCCAGGGTCACGAGAAGGAAGCCCTCAATCTGATGGCCTCTTACCTCCCCAAGGACTCCCCAAACAGCAGCCCATATGCCGAGGGAGGAGGACTATATGCCATAGGTATACACCTCCACATGGGTAGAACCCTTTAATTAAGACCATAATTAGGTCATATGTATACACCATACATTCACCTCCACTATGGGTAGAACCCTTTAATTAGGACTATAATTA
This sequence comes from Theonella swinhoei, assembly GCA_963970385.1. Lineage (NCBI taxonomy): Eukaryota > Metazoa > Porifera > Demospongiae > Tetractinellida > Theonellidae > Theonella > Theonella swinhoei. The sequence goes on from OZ019959.1 coordinate 535,537, forward strand.
GGTATATGTATACACCATACATCCATCTCAATTGACAGTATGGGGAGAACCCCTTTCATTAAGACTATAACGATGTCACAGGTATACACCTTAAGCCACCTCTAGTGAGAGTATGGGTAGAACCCTTTAATTAGGACTATAATTAAGTCATACTCCTCAATACAGCAACATCTCACTTTGTGCACTTTTCAAATTTGAAATCTGGACACCTCTACATGCCACAAGTGTTATTAGTTGTGTATGGAGCAGAACAAATGAAAAACTTCACCTGACTGGTTGTGGTTTTCTCTAATTGTATTACATGTCTGGTCCAGGTCTGATACATGCTAATCACGGGTTGAAGGTCATGGACTATTTGGCTAACGAACTTCGAACCAACACAAGCGAGGTATGTGTACCGAGCTAACAGCGTATACATGTATTTTAACTCTTTTCTCACTAGATTGTGTGTCACGGGGCTTGTCTCGGTCTCGGTCTTGCTGCCATGGGAACGGCTAATCTCGACATCTACGAACTCCTCAAGGAGAACCTGATGACTCGTGACGATGCGGTCATAGGGGAGGCCGCCGGACTGGCCATGGGACTAGTAATGATTGGAACAAAGTCGGAGAATGCACTGGAGGACATGTTAAATGTGAGAATTGTGTAATGTATATAGTGTTTTTTAGGGCGGAGGGGGGCAAGGGGGGCAATTTGCCCCCCTGAAAGTGGCTTGCCCCCTGAGATGGGCTATGATCAATTCATACACAAAAACACAGGGCAATCTCCGATACAAGGCTAGCCTCCCTCAATTTTAGGAAGTCCTGATTTCCCCCCTGAATTTTTTTTTAGAAAATCCCTGTCACATAGTGGTTGCACTAACACTGCTGTTGACAGAGACATAGTACAATGTGTGGGTTACTTCCTTACCGGATCTTTTCCTTCATTCAGTATGCCAGAGACACGCAGCATGAGAAGATACAGAGAGGGCTGGCTGTGGGAGTGTCAATGGTGAGAGTTCCTCCCTAGCTCTCTACCTCCTTCCCTCCCTCCCTCTTTCCCTCCCTCCCTCCTTCCCTCCTTCCTTCTCTCTCCCTCCCTCCCTCCTTCCCTCCTTCCTTCTCTCTCCCTCCCTCCCTCCCTCCTTCCCTCCTTCCTTCTCTCTCCCTCTTCTCTCCTCCCCCTCTTCTCCTGCTGCTGTCTCACTATCAATGTATCTCTCCACATATACAGCTCATGTATGGCCAAATGGATGAGGCAGACACTCTCATTGAAGAATTGTGTGGAGACAAGGTAGAGAGTACTATACAAAAGTAGATCCATCTATCATAGCTCCCTCTCTCCTCCTCCCTCTCTCCCCCTCCCCCCCCCCCCTCTCCTCTCTCTCCTCTCCCTCTCTCTTCCGCTCTCCCCTCCCCCTCTCCCTCTCTCTCTCAATAGGACCCTCTCCTAAGGAGAAGTGGTATGTTCACTGTGGCGATGGCCTACTGTGGCTCTGGAGACAATGGAGCCATAAGAAGACTGCTCCATGTTGCAGTAAGTCAATCAGTGGGAGGGGCCTCATACAACAGACCACACCTACAATATCACCTATATATACACCCTGTATAAATAACTGCTTTGGGCGAGTTGTGTTGTGTTGCTTTGTCTTTCTGTTGTGTTGTGTTGCCTTGCCTTATCTTTCTCAGCATCTCATGGATGATTAAAGTCATGTATATACATACATGTATGAACCTAATTAAAGCCTTCCCCCCTAGGCCCCGCCTATTCAATCACATGACACAGGGAGGTGTGGTGCATAACAACACACAGAGATGCTTAAAAGGAAGACAAAGCAATGCAACATAACTCACCCAAGGAAGATCATTTTTCAAAGAAAAATGAGCTGCCCTTGGATGAGATTTGAACCCACAACACCGCATTCTAGACAATGTTCTTACCAACTGAGCTACCGAGGCAGCTCTGCTGGCTGGGCCAAATCACACATACAAATCAAGTAACCAACGCACCTCAACCAAAGCATCACAACCTGATAACAGGCAAACTCAAACTTAGCATGAAAGACTCAGGGTTTCTTTTGGGGGGGGCACAGGGGGCATTGCCCCCTATAAAAAACGTTTGCCCCCCAAGATTTCTTGTATGGGCCATTTGCCTCCCTTGTCAAGTTTTCTGGAATAAACCCTGAAGGTAATGGTGAATGGTACAATTCATCTTCAACTACAGGTTAGTGATGTCGACAATGATGTGAGACGAGCTGCTGTAATGGCTCTGGGCTTCATTCTCTTCAGGTGAACAGTACGGTGTGTGTTCTAGGTTGTTGAGTGGTGGGTGGTGAATGTGAGGTAGTGGAAAGGAGGGGAGAGGATGGAGGAGGTGATGGGGGGAGGTGGTGGAGGAGGGGAGGTGGAGGGAAGTGATGGGGGGAGGTGGTGGAGGGGGTATGATGAGTGGAAAACTGACAACTATTACATAAACTGTTCCATCAGCCTGGGTCTAATTTCACCAATTATTGACATGTGATTATACACATGTGTACACTCTACTGGTTGTATGGAGATTGTTATTGTAAACAGTGTATGAATATTTAGGACACTGGAGATTACGCTACATCAGGACACCTCATTAATCAGGACACCTTTTCACCCTAAGGGTGTCCTAATTAGAACTGTCCTCTTGTTGATTCCTCAGGAGTCCTGAGCAATGTCCTCACGTCGTCTCTCTGCTCCTCACGTCGTCTCTCTGCTCTCAGAGAGCTTTAACGCTCACGTGAGGTGTGGGTCTGCCATGGCTCTGGGGATCTGTTGTGCAGGGACTGGAAACAAGGTACGCATGTAGTACCAGGTACCTAGTGTGGTCTTTGGTCCCTAGCTGAGTTTTGGTATGGGTCTAACTCTGTGATACTTGCTACCCCTTCTCTTTCTCTCTCTTTCTATTCAGGAAGCTCTCTCAATTATTGATCCTTTGCTAAAGGATTCCGTGCCATTTGTACAGCAGGTACATGTATAGATTATACTTTACATGTACATGTAGTATTAGTTCAGCCACAGGATGTAGAGTCCCTCCCTCCTCCCTCCCTCTCCCCTCCCTCCTCCCTCCCTCCTCCCTCTCTCCTTCCCTCCCTCCTCCCTTCCTCCCTCCTCCCTCCCTCTCCCCTCTCTCCTTCCCTCCCTCCCTCCCTTCTTCCCTCCCTCCCTCCCTCCCTCCTCCTGTAGGCTGCCCAGATAGCCTCAGCCATGATTCTCATCCAACACACCGAGGCAATGAACAGTAAGGTGACAATCTTCCGCCAGCACTACTCCAAGATCTCTTCCGACAAACTAGAAGATAGTTTGACCAAGTTTGGTGCTATCATAGCGCAGGGGATTATCGACGCAGGTAAAGATATTGTAACGAGACTTGTCTTGTGTGGTTGTCGAAAGTGCTGCCACGTATACATCAATGATATATATTACCTGATAGCGACATAGTACCTCCGTGTTCCGAGTAATTGATGTCATTGTTAGCAAGGAGTAGCCATAAACACAGGGCTAGAATGTCTGATTACAGTATGTGAGAGGGGGAGAGGGGAGAGGGGGGGGGGGGGAGAGGGAACAAGAAGGGAGAAATATTAGATACAGGCAATTTAGCCTGCATACACATGTAGGCATATTTTATTGCACTGTTACTACAATGTGTAATGTCTGATATGACTATATCCAAGCATGAGACCCTAGGGCGTGCAGCTAGCCGACGGAGAGCATTACACATCAGATACACTCCCTCCGCTTCTCTTCTCCGCCCCCCTCTCTCCTTTCCCCCTCCTCTCTCCTTACCTCCTCTCCTCCCCACCCCTCTCTCCTTACCCCCTTCTCTCCTCCCCACCCCTCTCTCCTTACCCCCTTCTCTCCTCCCCACCCCTCTCTCCTTACCCCCTTCTCTCCTCCCTCCCCCTCTCTCCTATCCCCCTCCTCTCTCCTTACCTTCTTCTCTCCTCCCCACCCCTCTCTCCTTCTCTCTCTTTATCCCCCTCTTCTTCTCCTTCTCCCCCTCCCCTTCTCTCCTTCTCTCTCCCTCAGGAGGTCGTAACGTGACCATATCCCTGCAGTCCCGTTCAGGCCACATGAACATGAAGACGGCCGTAGGTCTGCTAGTCTTCTGCCAGTTCTGGTACTGGTTTCCTCTCTGCCACTTTCTCTCACTTGCCTTCACACCCACTGCTCTCATTGCATTGAACTCTGACCTGAAGGTGTGTGTGTGTGTGTGTGTGTGTGTGTGTGTGTGTGTGTGTGTGTGTGTGTGTGTGTGTGTGTGTGTGTGTGTGTGTGTGTGTGTGTGTGTGTGTGTGTGTGTGTGTGTGTGTGTGTGTGTGTGTGTGTGTGTGTGTGTGTGTGTGTGTGTGTGTGTGTGTGTGTGTGTGTGTGTGTGTGTGTGTGTGTGTGTGTGTGTGTGTGTGTGTAAATAAAGGAGATTCCATTCTGTGTATATATATACCCAACCTTCTCACCAAATGTGTCTGTCATTTTTATCAGATGCCGAAACTGACGTTCCGTTCCAATGCCAAACCCTCACTCTATGCCTATCCCCAACCTCTCGAAGAGGAGAAGAAGAAAGAGAGAGAGAAGGTTAGATGGTTATTTCTGATATAGAGATTTGAATGCATGAAGAGGGAAGGACACAAGGCAGTCATGGGATTCAACCACTTATCCCCTGAAGTCCAACACTACCGAGTTCAACTCCTATAATTATTCCATTTGATGCAAAATGTGCCAATACTTTGTGTTTAGAGTCCTGTGATTTTAATAACTAATTCTAGAGTTAATCCCATGATTTTAATAACTAAAATTCTGCGGTTACCAATCCATTTTTCGATCATTGTTATGGTAACAGTGGATTACGACACAGAGGCTAACAGCTGCACGTTAAAGGTGAACAAGCCAGACCACATCTGGTATACGAAACTTACCCACCACTGTTTGCAGCAAGATATGAAAAACACTTCCATGTAGAGAACTCACCTCTCTAATATCTTGTTCTGATATCAAACTTGTGGTTTTAATGGATAATCTAAATCGTAATTATGTAGATGGAGTTTCTCAGAAGTAGTGTAAGGTTGTAGTCATTGTGGCTATATTTAAAATAACAATGAGTTAATTAATTCTTTTTAAATGAGGATTTTTCGGTATCTTTTATTGCGACATATACATATGTGGTGGGACCTGGAACAAGAGAAATTGTCCTAATTAGTGAGATGTCCTGTTTATGAAAGTGTCCTGAATAATGAGGTGTCCTGATTTCAGAAGTTATAATGCATACCGAAACCTGCCCACTGACATACCTGTACATATCATATGTATATACCTCTTGATTAAATTTTAAATAAAATTGTTTCCTCTGAAAATGTTACTATATTAATTGCAGTTACTAATTTGAACCGACAGTTTTTGGTAGATACTAATTTTAGCAATTTTATCTTCATAGAATAACTGTGTACATGTAAAGTTATCACAAACACTAAACATCAATGCCAAGTCATTATTAAAGATCCTGAAAAAAATATTACAATGATCACAATTGACAATAGTAGTTCATTCATAGACAGTTTTAAAAGGATCTTCTAGTGTTGGCGCTTCTCTCAGCGTCCAGTGTTTAGGGCAGCAGTCGGGAGGGGGGTGTATTGACCGCACTAGCACTGCGGATCTCGAGACGTGTGGCCACGATGCCTCTCAGTTGTGCTCCAGTTTGGAAGTGGTCATCCAGCAGAGCTTGCAGAGATCAGAGATCATTCCGTCAACATTGTCCATTTTTGATGTTGACTTGTTTGTTCGAATTTCCATTGCAGTATAAATATTGGCACACATATAATTTGGCAATTTCACGCATTCCTGCTAAATTTATTAATATTAGTAACCACATTAATTTTAATAGTAACCTTAAGATAACTCTGTATGTGAATTTGAAATGCATGTACGTGCACGCAATAGCAGGTCCAGATCCTTGTACACAAATTAAGGAAACGCTTTATTTGTTATGGTCAATTTGTCCTTAGGCACTTTTATAATTGTTGTGGTTACCATTGGCATGTGGGCCGGATGATTTCATTTACTAATTAAAATTCTATTTAATGAGCTGTGGAATATCTTCTCTCGTGGATGGAATGCTTCGTCACCCTTCGATGTATTTTGCCTCAATGCCTAATAAGGAGAGGCTCTGCTCCACTGAGTTTAGATTTGCGAACCTCGAGATTTAATTTATTGGGTTGAGACGTTCTTCCTTGCTTTGTTTTGTGTGGGATGTGTGTTGCCCAGCCAGCTGAGCTGCCTCAGTAGCTCAGTTGGTAGAATATCCGTGTAGAACATGGAGTACGTAGTATGGGTTCAAATCTCATCTAATGCACATGAAATAACTGCCTCGTGTTTCTTTGTCATCTAATATCTCATATTCCATGTAGGTAGCTACTGCTGTTCTGTCTGTCACTGCCAGAGCCAAAGCAAGAAGAGCGACCGTAGGAGGAGCAGAAGCAATGGACGCGGTAGGTCTCCACCGTATGTGTGTACATGATAGCTCAGTTGGTAAGAGCATCACCTAGAATATGAGTGTTGTGGGTTTGAATTACACACATTTTTCTTTGAAAATGTGTACTTTGCGTGAGTTGTGTTGTGTTGCCTTGACTCTCCCGACAATTGTTCATAGGATGATAAACCTAAAGAGGAAGATAAGAAGGAAGTGGGAGATGATGAAATGGACACTGCTACAACTGCTGCTTCGAAGGATGTTGAGAAAAGTGAAGAGAAAAGTGAAGAGAAAAGTGAAGTCCAGTCCAAAGAGAAGTCTGTTGCTACTGGTGACATCAAAAGTGACGGACCTGTCCGTGAGGAGAAGATGGACACTGGTAGTGGGGACGTGGAGAAGACTGCAACTGATGAAGGGAAGAAAGAGGAGGAGGGGCGAGAGGTGGATAAGGGGGAGGGAGAGAAAGAGAAGAAGGCTCCAGAACCTGACTTTGAGAACATCGCAAACCCGGCCAGAGTTCTACCGCAGCAGGTCAGAACACACACACACACACCACACCACACTACAAGTAGGAGCATGTAATGAAAATTTACTTCTTTTTTTCAGCTAAAGGTTCTGAGCTGGGACGAAAACAGTCGCTACCAACCCCTCAAACCGGTAAACCCCATTAATTATCTCAATCTGCAACCATATCTCAAATTACGCAAGCCATAAAAGTTGTAGGTAGCACTAATCGGTCAATTTGTCATGTATTGCATAGTTTTGCCTTCATGTAGAGTCAAAAACCATTGTAAATTGATCTAGAAACAGTTACACCCATCCCTAGTCAGCCTATACTTCATCCCATGTTTGTTACTAATGGGCTGTAATTCAGCCTACTTGTACAGTTCACCTCGTCCCAAGTCTGTTACTAATTGCTTGGAAATGAGTCTAGAGATGACTGGGCACTTGATATAGTTTCACCTTTCTTGTTAAATATTCTTAGTTGACCTGGTGAAGATATATTAAGTGTGATGTCAACATACACAGGCCAAGGCAATCAAGAGGGAATGATAAAGACAAACTTCTGTTTGGAGTCTAACCCAGGTCTAATGACCAGCAAACCAGCACGCCAGACACTGAGCCACGATCATCAGACAAAAGTCTGTCCCCTCATTCCCTCTTATAACTGCAGTAGTCATTGCCTGACCATTAACCTCACACTGCAGACCACCCATCATGGAATATGAGATATTAGATGGTCTGCAGTGTGAGGTTGCTGGTTAGGCAACAACCACTGCAGTTATAAGAGGGAATGAGGGGACAGACTTTTGTCTGGTGATCGTGGCTCAGTGTCTGATGTGCTGGTTTGCTGGTCATTAGACCTCGGTTCGACTCTGCATGGCCAGAAGTTTGTCTTTCTCATTCCCTCTTGATTGCCTTGGCCTGTGTATGTTAATTTCACCTCTCTTGTTAATTGGCTGGGAATCAGCCTACTTCAGACAGTGTCACCTCACCCATGTCTGTTGCTAATAGACTGGAAATCAGCCTACTTGTACAGTTCACCTCATCCCAAGTCTGTTACTAATTGCCTGGGAATGAGTCTAGAGATGGCTGGGCAGAAGTCATTGTACCAACCACACTTCCTGTGGTTTTCTTCATCTCATTGTAATTGCATAGCTCACAGGTGCGTAGGTCAACAATACTATCAGAATGAAAGTTCCTTGTGGTTTATAAACATGCCTGGCATATCCTTCTGACTAGGTAGTAGACACGATGATCCACAGGGAAAGGTGATCTTTGAAATGACATGCTTTTACAATTGAATGTAATGTCTATCTCTGTTGGGGTTAAGAGAAATATTCAAAGTACAAATACCTGGGCTTGTATGTATTATGCTGTGAATATGTATTCACTATAGACTGATAGAGGTTTGATGATGACATTTTTTAATGGTCTATGGAGTAGGTAGGTATGTATCGAATTGAGGGGATTGAAATGCAAGCTCATTGAAATGTGGTGCTCCTATGACTATGAAATGGGGGAGAAAGGGCGTGTAACTTAAACCAGTATTAAACTTTTCATGCAATGAATACTAGAGTTTGTTATAGATTTAGTTACAGGATGGCATGCAAGAAGACAGAATGTGTATCACTGTACGTGGATCAATTCAGCTAGATACATGAGCCAACAGTAAAGCTTTGTCTCGTTTTGGTAACATGAGCGTCCTGTCGTAATTAAGCAGGAACATCATCACCTCTCCAGTTCTCACCATGTGAGAACCTGCTGCAACATAAACTGTCTACTCCTTGTTCAAAACCTACAAGATGTTTTGAGATGAACACCTTCAAATATGTACCTACACTTTATTTGATTAGCGATGTCACGGTTATTGCGTTACCTGCATTTCATGGAAATTTTGTTTAATTAACTGCTGCTTGTACCTTATGCGGTATTGCGTGCACACATACAGAATGCAAAAGTTGTTAACTTATGTTCTAATTAAATGACCTCACAAACTTGTAAATCTACGTAGCAATCTTGGGAGTCGTCACAGAAGTTTTCACAGATCAAATATTTGAAAAATCTATGAATATTTAATTTAAATGTATAAACCCCGATGGCAATGGAGATTATGTTACAGAGGCACGTTTTTTCTCGCATTTACAACTGCTTGTGAGGGAGGAACGCATACTTTCATTTAAGTTTTTAATTTCCAAACACATGTACGACAGCTGTGCTTGCTGTTCAAAGGTGATACGTCACAGCATGTAATACCCTTGTGTTCCAGCTTTAGTTTCTGAGGATTTTGTCACGTAATACTGAGATCATGTAGACTTAGTTATGCATGTACTATCCTCAGGCCATTTAATGAAAATTGCAGGTGATTATCTTACAGTCAAGAATAGTGTTTTAGCCTCAATTAACACCGGTGCTGAGTTGCATGTTCATATCTAAATCACATTATGGTACAATAATCATATACGTATGCAAGTTGTAATGTTAATGATACGATTATCACATACAGTGGTTGTCTGGGTAGGGTTCCTTTTTTCCTTTTTCACTCTTTCTATACGCTATCTGCTAGTCTGCTACACACATGTATTTTCATATATCTCCACAGATAAATGTTGGGGGGATTATCATGCTAAAGAATACCGACACAGACTCTCCAGAAGAGCTGATTGAGCCCTTGAAAGGTGAAAGGTGTCCTTGTAGTAATGTGAAATTAAATAACTTAAAACATAGCGTGAAGGAAGTAATTACCAGTGGGCATACTGGGAATTTGCTGTATGGTGTGGCTTAATTTCAAGTAGAGTAACAAGAGATGGCTTATACCTACTGTCTCCAGTGCTATGATTATGACTGCCATATTTCTGCAAGAGACGATATGTCTGATCTAGATGTGATATCGAATCAGTAATTGGTCTGCATATCACGTGTAAGCATATTCACGTGTACAATTGTTTGTTTTCGTGTTTGTTATTAGCTTTGAAGCTAACACAGAAGAATGTGCTTGTCATAGATATGAATGTCTTAAGAGCAGCAAGTAGCAGCCTTGTTCTACTCTAATAGCCTTTGTTTATCTTATTTCTCATCCTGCAATTATGTCTTTAATGGATATAATAGGAAACCTCAGTGAATTCTGTTGTTGCTCTAGTAGTGAATTTCATTAGAGCTAATGTGTTGCTTCTCTACATAAAACATGGCTATACTTTTTTCTCTCCAGTGACTGTGCCTGGTCGTGAAGAGGATGAAGGACCAGAACCTTCCCCTCCTGAGCCATTTGAGTGGTCAGAGGACATGTGATAATCACATGACTAGTCACATGACCAATTGATATAAATATCTAATCTGTGATACATAGTTTACAATACTCACAGTAATGTAATGTAATCATTTTATGATCAACATGTATTGTGAATATCATTATTAAAGTAAGTTGTCAATTGGACATGCCTTGAGGTGTCCTTGTAAGGGCTATGAATTTGATACATAGTGACAAGATGTGATAATTATTTATAAACAGCAGTTACATGTGAATAGTCATAACATTGGGTATTTAAATTTATCACTACCGGCAGTTGATGATATCAAATTGTGGTTTGTTTTTGAACCATGTCAGTGATGCGTGCTGTAATCCAACAACCTAATGGTGTGAGGAATTCAAAACAACACACAGATCCACTGATATTGCGAAAACTTGTCCGAGGCGTGTTTCTATAAAAGCAGACTTGGAGCTTCTTTCGGTGCATAAGTTAGTTCCAGCTTCAAAAATCAAGAATATTTCTTCCGAAGAAGCTGACTCTTCACACACTTCAGCTAATAAACTGCTATGGAGAAGTCAATGGGAGTAATTGTACTGGCACTTCTACTACATGCCGGTAAGCTGGGACTACTATGCGCAGCTGCAGTGTGGTATATATTTGTGTCTGTAATGTAATATATTATACCAGTAGTTTTGTACATATACCTCAATTGTTTTCGCGCGCTTTAATTGCGTCCAATTGCCTGCTGTAATGAATTTGCAACTCTTTTTTGCAGCCTATGCGGCCGTAATCCCGGGATTTGAAGAGTGTGTTCTCAATGGTCATCACTACAGCATCGGACAGGAGTTTCACCCCGTGGTCGAAGTGAACGGGACCGAATTGGAAGCGGTGTGCTTCCAATGCGTGTGTCTGGAGGTAAGAATACGCATTGCGCATGCGCAACATCACCAAAAAGCTGCCATAATCTAGGTAGTGATACATTCCATAATTAACCTTGCAAATATCATAGTTGAACCCAAATCAACCTATAAAAGGGTCTAAACAGTGGCCTGAATTTGATCCATACACCTCACAATAATATCTGTGATTTGAAACTGTGAAAATGATTGGCAGCGCACCCTCCTCGCGATTTTACTTGTCCCGAATTAGCGTCGCATTCATCGCGCTATTTCTGTCTTCCCAACAACAGACGGCCATTGCTCAGTGTGAACACGTCATCTGCCCGCCCTCCGACTGCGACGAACCAATACGCATCGATGGAGAGTGTTGCGAAATCTGCCTCCCTCCGCCAAGTAAGCATATAACAGTTATTAATGCAGTATTGCGTGCACACATACAGAATGCAAAATAATTAATGCATGTATATTCTTCATGTTGCTACAATTAGTAATATATGCAAACCTGTTGAAATCCTGACATTTTCCATCAAATCTTTATTTTCCATCTTTTAGCTTTGACAACCAACCCAAGTTGCACCTATAATGGACTGCAGATAGATGACGGGGACGTGTTTCGTCCTAGCAACATGCTGGATGATTTCACGAGCACACAAAGTACACGAAGTGAATGCGAGGAGTGCATTTGCACTGTAAGCAATTCATTATATTACACACATGACAATTGTTATCGTATATATTACCATTTCTTCATAGAATACGCAAATAACCTGTTACGATATTTCAAACAAATGTCCCACCCTATCCTGCAATGACAGCGATGCCATGTATTTAGATGGAAAATGCTGCAAGCAATGCCCAGGTAAATATTAAAGATATTCATTTCTCAAATTTCTACATGTTTATGTTAATCCAATTCTTTTCTTTAGCACCAACTCATGCCCCACTCAGTGGACCTGGTTGCTCTAATTTTGATGGAGGTTTCATCCCAGAAGGGGAATGGTGGCATCCCACTCTTCCTGACTATGGAGTGGTCACCTGTGTCAACTGTACTTGTCAGGTGTGTATATGATTTATTGTTTATAACCATTGGACCTGTATGTGACTGCAGGGCACTGTGTATTGTATACTATAATTAGTAACAGTATACTGTAATGATTTTTTAATTGTAGGATTCTCTCCCTCGTTGTGCAAGACTGCCATGTCCTCAAGTCCCGCCTTGTGGTCCAGATGATCCTGTTGAAGATGTGGTGGTTTGCTGCCCAAAGTGCACCCCTGGTAAATACCACACACACACACACACACACACACACACACACACACACACACACACACACACACACACACACACACACACACACACACACACACACACACAGTACCATCTGTCTTACAAGGATTATGTGTGCCCAATTACAAACTGTTTGGTCGTACACAATGGAGGAGAAAATTCCTTTGTACATATAAAGTAGCTTTATAGAAAGTCAAGCTAGTCACTACTTTACTGTTTGGTCGTACATAATGAAGGAGAAAATTCCTTCTTATTGTGTGGTCACATTTGATACCAGTTATCAGTAGGGGCTTACATTCTATACCGACTAGATATCATGCTATGTAACTTACAATGTTCATTTATCACCAATGCTGCTTGATTTTCTAATGATGCGCTGTTAGTGAGTGCCATTTTCCACACTCTCTTTTTCTAGTTGTTCCCCCCGTTCCGACTGAAGTCCCCACTACCCCTCTCGACAACACAACAAACTCGTCAACTCCGACACCGCCAGTTTTCACCCCCGACATAACAGCCTGTGAAAGTCCGTACATTTATAAGATTTACCGAAACTTGTTCCATGATTCACTCGCTCTGCACAACCTCGACACTTCACTTGTGGAGGTTTATAACTGGACCACCATGGTCAGTCCCGAGGGTCCGGTGGTCGATAAAGAGTTGACAAAGCTCAATGCTACAGAGTTTATCTCAGAAAGTGACGGCTCCTTCATTTTTGTTGGATGGACAATTGACAGTAAGTACAAATTAGTTTATTTAGTGAATTTAAGCTTTTAAATCTCTCAAATTCACAAACTGACTCACCCCCTTTCTCTGTCTCTTCAGGGCGTGTACGTGGACTTTCAAACAAGCCAGCAAAACGAGAGAGGATTGAAGCTTGCACACAGGACTGCGCTCGCATGGTTACAAACATGCTCAGACCAGTCTACACGCTAAGTGAAACGTTGGTGTGTGGTAGGTAAAGAGTACACGTCTCCTACATACAACAGGAACTAAGTTATCACTAAAGTAATAAACTTTATTTCCCATCTCCTCTCACTTATACATGAGTTGTGATTTTCATTTTTATCCCATGTGATTGAATTAACTATTCACTATAAAATATGCTTAGAAAGCTCTTATATATCCAGTGTGTATCTATGAGATATAGTTATATATGTATAGTATGAGATAATATTTCAATTGATTTTTGAATCCTGTCAAATGTCCAATCTTCTTCCGGTAGAGCATGTTTCAAAGTAAATGGACCTTGCTTTGTGCGACATAATTCTCTCACGTAGGCTGCCGAGCCTAGATGCTTTCCTAAATCATGAATAATAGTTCTAATATATGTGCCAGATGAGCAGTGGACGTGAATTTTGAAAAACGGAGGTCGAAAGTCCATCAATGAAATAGAGTGTACGGTGACTTTCCGTGGTGAAAGTGTAACATTGATCCCTTCTCTTGCCATATCGGATGCCCTTTTTCCGCCATGCTTGATTGCAGAATACGTGGGGGGTAACTGGATTATTTCACCACAGAAATGGTCTCTCAGTGCTTTGGATATATCAGACAGCTCAATATGGTCCCAGTCAGCCTCTTCCACTATTTGGCCACTCACATCAAAGCTGTCTGTAGCCTCACCAAGTTTGCCTACACATTCATAGCACTTGTCACACTTCAGATAATGTACTAGTTTTTTACAGTCTTGACCTATGGCAATTACTAGCACTCCAGAAGCATCCTTGTCCAATGTTCCCCCGTGGCCGACTTTGACTTTAGGCGGGGAGCCGAGCTTACTTTGTCGAGTTATAATCCTCTTTATTCTGTTTGTAACGCCTGCTGAAGTAATACCGACGGGCTTCACCACTGCAAAAATACCTCGATTCATCTTTAGAGGTGCATGTTTTTCTGTTGGTGTTCTCTAATTAGGGTACGTAAACAACGAAATGTCGGGGCTTTATGGTCCTGCATTGCCTCCGGGGTTTGTTGGGCCACAGTCTGACGAAGCTGAGAAGGATGAAGAAGACGGAACAACTGCTCTGGGCCCGCAATTACCCAAGAGATCACGTGCAGAGACACCCACCAGAAATACTTCAGTATATGGTCCAGCTCTTCCTCCAGCTCTTACCACTGGTGTCCATGATGTGTGTAGCACTGAGCTAGATACGACATCCAATAGAGCACACGTATATGGACCGAAATTAGCTGGAGACACAGAGGTTCAGGAACATGAAGGTACGTCAATGTGATGAAGTGGACTACACCATTTACTGTCCAAGTATACATAATAAGTCATAAGTGTAGGAAAGAGGGGTATAGGGACTAAAGCCCCCCCCCCCCCCCCCCCATAATTTGTAAGGGGAGGCAGAGCCCTCAATGCAATATTCCTATGATATAAGGCTGCACCTATAATACATATATGTATACTTCTGCTGACTAGGTGGGCATACTTGTATATGTGTACTTGCATTGGAGGCTACTGGTACCATCTGTTAGAGTATGTGTAATATAATATGTATTCTATATGTTCATAGCAGAAGCTGAGGCAAGTGCACGTGTTGAAGAGGAGGATGTAATAATTGGCCCATTGCCTGTAACTCAACAGGCTAAGGTACTGCACTACATGATGAACGCAAATTGCAAAATGTCAGATTTAATGAGGGAGTGTTGGTATGACCCACAATTAATGAAGTGTTTAATAGTTAGCAATGCTGAGGCAATGGCGCGTTTACCGACTTCTGTTATCAACCGTGTATAGCAAATTCCCAGGATGCAAATTCCATAAGCACACAGTCGTAAAGATATCGACACATGCCCAATGCAGTGAATCAAACAGTGCAACTCTATACATGTATTATAGATAGCATGTATTTTTCTTTAAGGTGCTGTGCTCACTGATCATCCCCTAGTATTATGCACATGTATTAACTAGTATATGTTCTAAGTATGAATGTTTTAGGAGAAAATGGAGAAAGAACAGAGAAGAGCAGGAGTTGACTCTAGGGCAAAGTTAATGAAAGATCAACTCTTGGGAAAGGTCTGTAACAAGAGTTAAATTGCCTATACTAGTAGTGTGAATTGTACGGCATGTCTTGGTCAGGAGTGACGGTTGCATGCATGTGGATATATCCCACTGGGGAATAGGAATTAAAATACCTTCACGCTATATAGAAAGACTTGCCCAAGGCATTGTTGGCAATGTCAGGTTAATAGACCATGCTCTGCAAGACAGCTGCTATTTCATATTACCACCTGAGACCTGTCAAGCATGGTTAGACATAATATTTTGAGCCATAAAACCATCCCAAATTATTGATTGTGTGTGACTCTAGAGCATGACCATGCAGGTGTAAAATTTAATAGTGATAGATCATTAATTTTAGTGTAAGCAGAGAAATTAGCTGATTGAATATATAGTGTGTGTGGAATGTATATGTGTCTATAGGATAAGCAGGAAGCTCAGGGTCCTAAGAGGGAAGAATGGATGACAGAATTGCCTCCGGAAGTCAAAGCCTTTGGTGTGCTGGTAGAACTACAGTATAGAAGGTAGAATTACTGTTCATTCAATACATGCAGGGCTGGGACCTCGAAAGTTTCGGACTAGAGAGGTTGAAACCGGAGACAGATCTGTGTGGACAGACACACCTGCAGATCGCCTCAGGAAAGCTCAAGTGTGTAAATACACAACATCCTCTCCTCCTCCTACGTGTATGTAATCTGGTGTGCATTATTGTAGGAGCTTGCTGCAGGCAAGGTCAGACCAGACAGAAAAGAAGCTACTGCTAACTTTACATCTGCAAGAGATGAAAAGCTCTCGACACAAGTGTCAGACTACAACGTAGGCCATCATTTCAAGTCACATATTCAATTCTTGTCACCTTCTGCCTTTATTTTCAGAAAGAATGTAGGTCTGAATCACTGATGGAACTGCACAGAAAAAGAAGAGCAGTTAGTGCCTTTACATATGTACCTGTATGCACTCTCATTATGGTGCCTTGCGTTGCAGGAAGAAAAGGATGAATCAAAGAGCTTAAGGCGTCCATTTGATCGAGAGGTTGACTTAAAACTGCCACAAAACATCATCACACCTGCCAAACGCCAGGCTCTCATGAAAGACTCAGCCACCTCCCTGGAGAAAAAATTCTCACATGGAACACAAAGATTCTTGTAATATTTCACCTAATTAGTGGTGTCTACCACTTCCTTAATAATCAACATTTTTACTTTTACAGAAATGTGAAACTAATAACTGTATTTGCAGTCCAATTAATTATAGGTAATTATTAAAATCTGCTGCAGATGGTAGCTAGTTACTGGTGCTTATAGCGCTGAGGAATGATTCGTGTTTCTGAGTTCTGTGCACACAAAAGCTAGTGTGTGGGTGGACTGATAACTGGGATAGGGAATTGTAGAGTGAGAGCAGCTGAGTGGCGTTGTGAGTTTCTATCAAAACCTTGACACCTGTTACCTCCTCTGACTGGTTTTCATCACCAGTCTCGACCTTGTGAGAACACAGCACAAGGTCCAAAGTTGTGGAGGGTGGTACCTGCTCACTCTGCGGTAAAACAAGTGTACTAGATTCTGTCTCTTTTTGACTAAGTTGTAGAAAATACTCGACTTGGGGAAACTTTGGCGTTTCAGCTCTTTCTGATTTCATCACAATTTCAATTTCCACTTCCTCTAGATTGCTAGTACCAGACACACATTCTTTGAGAGTGTATTCACTGATCAAGAAGTTCTGCTGAAGAGTGTTGCTTGCAGAATTGAGTAGATAGATTCTGTCTGGAGTAAGCAGCAGATTAGCTGGGTTTCTTGCACCAGTTTTAGTGATATATTTTACAGCTGTGCTTAGTAGCAATACCTTATCCCCACCAAGTTTACTGTGTGCAAAATATAGCAAGTATGGAGTCCACATTCTGCATGCATACCATACATCCTACAAATGCCCATGGACTACAGACCTACTATGCATGCATATATATGCTGCTTAAGATATGTACACACTTACATAGCCGAGGCTGTGGAGCTGGAGGGTAGATCAGTTCGTATTAAGGATCCTGTGAAAGACTGGAGTTCGACTTGTTTGTGACAGAGACGTCGAGCCAGGCCTGTACCATGCATTAGACCCTGTCCAGTCTGAGACACAAGTTCCATCGCACCACCGACAGGTTTTGTTACGGCACCAAGTAGCCCTTTTCCAACGCCCTTCAGGATGCTACGTGCTGCAACCGTGGGGCTTGTAGGTCCTTCCATCTGATGGTAGCTCCGCATCGGTTGCTCAACAATACCAGCCACAGCACTCATCAGACTGAATCCAAAACTGGAGGCACCAGAGACCAGCCCTGTTGTGAAGTGTGTTGCTGGTCTCTCTTGTCTCTGCTGTGTTTGATACGAGATGTGGTGAGGGTCCAGTGAGAGGCGCTCCATGTTATGAGATATACTGGACGCCATACTAGTCACAGAACGAAGTGCACCAGAGGACAAGTGATGAGCAAACGACATTGTACCACGACCAATTCCAAGCAAAAACCAACCAGGGCTCCTTGTCAATCCTTGATATGGCAGTGTCACCAAATCTCTGAGGCCACGTCCAACATTTTGGATAAAGGTTCCTGGACTACCAATTAACTCGAGAGAACCCAACAGCCATCCTATGTGAGCAACAGTGGACATGATATAGCGTGAAGCGACTGTCTGTGAAACTTCTGTCCAGTTAGAGTACACATTCTCTAATTCATACCGAGTAAAGCGAAAAGGACTGTCATTACAAGAGAGAAGAACCCGAAATGAAATTCTAGCGTTGAGGTAGAACGCTGCAGGTTCGATGACAAGCTTGGTAACAGCAAGTGGGACTACATCCCTTCTTGACTCCACCAAAACTGGCTCAGGAACACTGGAAGATTCTCTAACACTACCTGTTTGGGATGTCATTCCAAGAACTCCAGGTATTCCATAAGACTGGAAAGCCAACCTCAACCTGTTCAGAAGTCTATCTTCAAGTTGAAGTGTAAGTGGCTGAAGAATGATTCGAAACTCGTCGATAAGGTTCAAACTATCTGCATTGTAGTGCACAGAAAGCTTTAATAGTGGAGTGGGATCGGATTCAATCAAGCTGGCACGACGGAGGTGCTCTCCTCGAGGTATTACTGTCACTGCAAAGTCACCAGCCTCAGTCTCTGTCATGTTATTGATGTTGAATGACTCAAACGTCAGCCCCAGACTAGCACCTTGACTCTCTGAGTTACAATACTGCAGCACTATACCATCAGCAATGACTTGGAGAATCTCTTCAATTGATCTGAAGTTGTCTGTAGTCTCATCATCCAAACAAACAGCTAGCTGAGTCAATTTTAAGTCAACATTCATTGTCATTCCTGTGACTTCCTCTTCACTACTTTCAAATGAACAAATATTGCTAGTGAAGGGAGCTGGTTGTCCAGTTGGAAGAAGAGTGAGATAGAGTGTGGTGCCCTTTTTGTGTGTCGATATGAGAATGCTGTCTCCTCCGGGAATTGTGATTATTCGATCGCTGTCACTAGTTAAGTAAAACGGTTCACTCCATTCTTCAGACGTAGTCACATGTTCTTTCTCTTCTTGTTTGTCTACCACTTCTCCCTGACTCCCTTCTTGTTTGTCTACCACTTCTCCCTGACTCACTTCTTGTTTGTCTACCACTTCTCCCTGACTCACTTCTTGTTTGTCTACCACTTCTCCCTGACTCCCTTCTTGTTTGTCAACGATTTCTCCCTGACTCCCTTCTTGTTGGTCTACCACTTCTCCCTGACTCCCTTCTTGTTTGTCTACTATTTCTCCCTGACTCAGGCAAAACTTAACTGATGTCTTTTCTATTCTCTTTTGCAAGTCTTTCTCTTTTGTCTGTGCAATTTCTTGATCAAATATGAGGGGGTACTGCTTGGCAAAGGTCGGTGGTTCATAGGCTACTTGACATGATGGAGGAATTGTCTGCGAACACCTGTGTATACCTCGAGTCTCTTCCTCAACCACCTCCAAATTTTGTTGTGTGAGGTTTTGTACAAGCAGCCGAGGTGCAGGATCCTCGGCAGCGACCATGTAGACAGTATTTTCATGTTCGTGCATCGTCAAAACAGCCTGAGCATACCGTTGACTGGAGACTGGTAGGGCAAATGAATGGCGGACAAAATCAGGAGACAAAGGTAAGGACCACTCACTGCCAACCCCTGCAGTCTTTAACAGTAGAGCTTGCACAGGTTCTCCAGAACTCTGAGTGTTTCTGTTCTCCCAGAACAGGAGAGGTTTTGTAGCAAATGACGGGATGTACTCAACAACCAGAGGATCACTCATGCGAATTTCACACAAGTCTGCATCAAAAAGACATGTCCATACGTTGAGGTCGTAGGGAGTGTTGTTGTGAAATATGTAAGTTGGTTTAATACTGATAACTGTTGTCATTGCATTAACCCTTTTGACTAGAGTCAAGTTACTGAATTCTCCACACAAGTCACTAGTTTCAATTTCAGTTAGTATTGCATTGGTGGAGTCTTTAGTATCCTGGTCTGTAATTAGTGGCTGAGATACCAGGGTTTTACACTTCCATTCGGTAAGTAGAAAAAACTGAAATAAAACAGTTAAAAAATAATGAAAAATACGGCATATTAGCAGATAGTGTAGATAAAGAGCGAAAAAGAAAGAAAAAAAGGAAAATGCTGCCCTGTACCTTGTCCAGAGATACAATTCCAACATCATTTGGACTCAAAACTGAAACCACTTCTTTCATCTCTTCATTCTCATTCTCTTGCAACTTTGTTAGGACTTGTACAGAAATGGGGCACCGATTGACCACCATGACATCAGGCCAAATATGGAGTGTTATAATGTTGGTTGGATTCCGTTCCAGAACGGCACAGAGATTGCAGCATGAGCCGTTATCCAGAGGAAGCTTCACTTTGATAGAGCTGGATACCTTCTCTTTAGTCACCTCAACACTGGATAAGAAGTAGAATAACTTATACTGTTAGTCTTCCCTCATTCTATACTGTATGTACATTGACTTAATATCAACTGTGCTATATAGTATCTCTGCAATACAGCATCTTTCTAATCAGGGCAGTCCAACAAGGGAACGATGTAAACCAGGACACCTTTTGCCATCGCAAGTGCCACTGATCAGGGACACTTCCTTCCAAGTGTCCACAATCTTCAACCTCTCCAACTTACTGTGAGCTTGCATCTTCATATGGCCACTGCAGCTTCTCTTCCTCCATTGTAGAGAAAGGAAGGTGAGCCAAGATGAATGTAGAGAGAGATACAGCAGGTTCTGAGACAGCTCCATCCTCACTAAATGATAGAGAGAGAGAGGAGAGAGTTCTGTTGAACCACGGTATCTCAATCACTACACATACATTTACATACACATCAATTGTATATACCTCTCTTTGAATGTTAAGTGGTACCAGGTATCGGAATGAAGCCCACACAAGGTAGTTTCCTCTCCCTTGCCCTTTAATACACACTCTGGTAACGAGAAGGGGGCGGGGCCAGCTGCACTAGACTCCATGGTAACCATGGTGAGGTCAAATGGAAGGTGATTGCGTACGGAAAACAACGGAGAAAATGTGACCTAAACAAAAGTATGATTAACTCCATCTCATTTTCTCCAGAGAGAATAAGGTATGTCAAATACACTTACCCTGCTACCAATCGGTTCAACTTTGGAAGAGTGCATTGAGTTAATATTATACCACAGATTAACCCTCTGTCCACTGGAATACTCCATCTACATAGAGATCGTATGTGTCACAGAAGCAGCAGTGGAATCAGGTGATGAACTACACAAAATACATATTTTACCCCTGAAATCAGGCACATCACAACTTAGGCCAATTTCTGCTTAGCCTCGTTCCCAGGCCCTATATACGAGAGGAGAGGGCTTGGTACACACTGCTTGCGCATGCGCCGGGTCTCCATGGCAACACATTACGAAAATGTATATGGTACGCCACATTTTTCTGGGGGTTACCATGGAGATCCGGCGCATGCGCAAGCAGTGTGTACCAGGCCCTCCTCTCGTATATAGGGCCTGGGAACAAGGCTAATTTCTGCTATGCCACGTGTGTCCAGGTTAGAGAGTTTCCAATGCGCCTACTTATGTACGTATTAACCTCTGTTAGCAGTTGTGGTTTATTCCAATCATCACTGGTCGAGTAGATTGGAAATACCTTCGACCAGGCAGACGAGAGAGAAGACCTGATTCTAACTCCAGAGAGCTGGCTGGCTGGTATTATAATGGATGCCAGATTTGATTTAGAAGACAGAAGAAGTGTTTCGTGCAATTCACAAGCAGTGTCTTCAGTTGTGTATGTATGATCGTCATGGTGGGTGGAGGCAAGAGAGAGGTGAAGAGGGAAAGGGAGAGTGGAGTAGAATGACCAGCTACCTGTGAGTGTAACCTGAACAAAGGGTTAAATGATATATATATTACAGGAAGAATGTGTGTGTGTGTGTGTGTGTGTGTGTGTGTGTGTGTGTGTGTGTGTGTGTGTGTGTGTGTGTGTGTGTGTGTGTGTGTGTGTGTGTGTGTGTGTGTGTGTGTGTGTGTGTGTGTGTGTGTGTGTGTGTCTGTCTCAGAAACCTGCTTCTGGAGGCCACCAATGTTTGTTACAGACACACTAACAAGTGATGTATGTCTTCCAACATACACTTCAACTGACTGTACACCCTCTTCTGCTATAGAGAAGGGTTTAGTCCATCGCCAAACATCCTCGGTCACTAGGCACAAGTGTAAAGTCTACACAGGGCAGACGAGATGTGGAATAAAGAAGGAGGGAAGAATGGGAGGGAGGGAGGGAGGGAGGGAGGGAGGGGGGAGGGAGGGAGGGAGGGAGGGAGGGAGAGGGGAGTGAAAGGCTTACTTGTGGATATTTCTTATGGTTTCTCCAGCTGTAACCAATACATTGCCTGCTCCTTAATATCACCACCTCATCAGTAGAAACCTGCACATCCATAGTTGGTACATTAGTAGTAGCAAGCTATGCAGGCCTTTCTAGTACATCACAATCTACCTGGCCAAAGTGAAGATCGTGAAGTGTGTCGTTGCACAGAATGAAATGGTTGAGAATAACTGGCGTTATTCCCCTCTCTTTCTCTCTCTCCCCCTCTCCCTCTTTCTCTCCCTCCCCCTCTCCCTCCCTCTCTTTCTCCCTCTCTTTCTCCCTGTCCAAAGTCCAGGTGCGTACAGTGAGAAAAGCAGTGTGAAGAAGTCCTTGCGATATGCGTGCAACTGCCGGACTGCATTTCACAGTTACAAACATATTAGAAGTTTCACCGGAGGTTCTGTCTTTAACAGCTTCAACCTGTGTACACAAGGAAGATCTCTTACTGTGACACTAGTTGGGAGAATGAAACAAGACCTTCTGTGTCTTTCTCTCGAGCTGGGCATGGAGGTGTGTTGGATGGACGACAGCTCTCCAAGTCAGGTCTAGAAAGTCCATGAAGTATAACGATGGATGTCCATCGATCTAGAGAGGATAGTACAGCACTCATAAGAACATGGAGAAACTTTACACTAACGCTATTGTGTGGAACTAAAAGGTCATTAATAAGTAATGAAACTCCTAAAGAATTGAGAATGTGTCATAGTCCAGTGATATACAATGTGGAATTTGGGGCAGTCTCATTGATTGAGTGTTGTCGTTCAGTCAGTCAAAATTGGAAGAATTCATCTGTACTGTACAACAAACCTGTACGAACGTATCTCCACTTCTCAACTGTTTCAAGTGGCAGGTTAAGTGTTGAGTGTTCAGTCTCATTAGTTCCTGAGGTACTCTACTAGAAGAGGCCACCTCGTACTGCCCAAACCATCCTGATAAAAGAATACAATGTATGTACATACAACTGAAAGTAGTAGTTGAATCCTATGCATTGATGGCGAGTGGAAGAGGCAAGGCTGGTTACGTTTGCGTGTAGCGCACGGGCAGCCCTGAAGCCAAAATGCATTGTTGATATATAGAAATCCCGCACCAGCTGTACAACTAAGTGGGCTAGCTCCGCTCTCCAAAAATGGAAGTACTACCTACCATAGCTATCGAATCATCCATTATGCCTGAATCAGCAATAACAACTTTTCTATAGTACATTAGCTATCCCTTATAAAAAGACTTTTAAAGCAATTTGAAAGTGAAAGGAAATGCTAAACTACTATTGCTATTCCTATCGCTATTGCAGTACTGTACTGTGTACTACCTGGGTCTGGTGGGGGGATGTGAATTAGCGTTATTTGCATTGAATGACAAGTGAGACTGAAGTCTGACACTGGAACGAACTCTGGACTGAACGTGGAATCAACACATGTGCAGCCAGCCAGCGATATGGGAGACAGTATAGAGGCAAGTGGAACAGGAGCTCCCTCTTCATCTATCAAGTCAGCTCTATAGTTTGTGAGGTGAGCAGGAGAGTGAGAAAGTGAAGAGAGAAGCAACATTGAAGAGAGACTCAATACATTATGAAAGAGAAGAGGGTTGTTGCTAACCTGCTAACAAATCTCTCTCCCTCCTCATCATCCTCCCATTCTACTTCCACGACAGCTATTCGCCACTTTCGTGAACCGACTAAACGAGAGACGATCACCTCGGTGGGTGTGGTTTCAGAGAGCCGAAACTCCTCGAGGACCGAGAAGATGCCACAGTCCTCATCCCAGTAGTCCAGAGTACATCCCACCTGGGAATGGGAGAATGGGAGAATGGGAGAATGAGAGTAAGAAATATAGGAATCAGTTACATACATTGTAGATAAATCTACATACATGCAGGAATATGTGTATAGAATTCTGGGAGATTGGAATAGAAACCATATTTTCCATGCCTCGGTGAAGCTGTAATTAATTAACCTGAATATCAATGGGGGCATCCTCCTCGGTAGTGAAACTGAAAGGAACTGGAAGGATTGAGAGTTTAGTGACAGCTCTCGGCTCATGATAGTGCCAGGACATGGAGGTGACACTGTCCTGGGATCCCAGTGAGAAGAAGATCTCTCCTGGCTGTGGTGTATACCCTGGTATGACTGAAAGAGACAAGGATAGAGCAGATCAGTATTGTACATGTACTGCACTCTTAGATACAGTGATCACATGACCATCACATAACAATCACATGACTATCACATTGTTTCACCATCTGAGTCAGTGATGTAAACAAAGTCTCCAGCACGCAGATCGTCGTGAAAGTGGACAGCCCCCCTTTCATTTCCAACTGGTTCTTCAGAGGTGTCAGTACCACTCTGAGCATCCATTCTCTCCTACAGTGACACAAAATGACATCGATTTTCAAATCTCCTTCCTCTTGCTATTAGCACACACAAGGAAAGAGGCCTGGAAATTGATGCTACCACAAGTAAATGTACATGAAATAATCAGACCAAGAGACTCCCAAAGCAATGCAACACAACACAATGCAACTCACCCAAGACAGTCATTTTTCAAAGAAAAAATTAGCTGCCTCAGGTTGGTTCGAAACCTGCGACATTCTGCGTTCTAGGCAGATGCTCTACCAACTGAGCTACATCATATCATACCCAAGTTTTGGGCAAGCATTGGACGATTCTATACACTACCTCAATACCTCAGATGAAAATGTATTATTCACAGCTTGTAGTACTCTGGCAGTTAGATCCACGACATCACGACTGACTCTCACTTCCAGAAGACCACACGATAAGTTGAGAGTGAGATATGGCCTGGGTCAACATACACATACTGTAACTCTATTGTACATTTTACACTCTATCTTCATGTATGGAGCTGTTTTACACTCTATCTTCATGTATGGAGCTGTTTTACGTACAGATCAAGTGTGGATGATGGTAAGTGATGAAGCAAGTAGCAGTTGAGCTGTGCTGGAAGAATGATGGGAATACTTGAACATTCCATGATACCGAGGAACTGGAAACCATTGACGTGTATGTCACCTGTGACAGCTGTTGGTTGTTTGGAGTCTGAGGAAAAGGGGGGAGGGAGAGGGAGAGGGTGTGAGCGAGGGGAAAGACAAGTAATCATTGAGAGCAGGAACAGGTTAACAGCGAACCTACCAGTGCTAGTGACATTTGGGAAGACCAATGTCAGGTGGTCCCACACTAGAACAATCCCTTCCTCAGCTACAGAAATGGATCTTTCTTGCAGTGACATTTCTCCCTCGAGGCTCACAAAACTCTCTCTCTCACCAACAGTAGAACTATCTAGCACACGTGATGAGAGCTGAAACTCAACCACCACCTGCTTCGTATTGACCTTTACTTGTGTGGTATTAGTACTGTCTCTTGAGGTCAGAGTACCATGGGCTAAGGGGTTAGTGGCTTCGATAGACCCTCTGCTCTGTGTACTGTTGGAGGTGTGAGAGTCTTGTACCTTACTGTCTGTGTGTTGTGCTGTGCTCGGTGGAGATATTTTATGAGACTGCTCGTCTGGTGCTAGTTCAGATTTGATGATAGTATCGACTCCATTGTCCTTCTTAGTGGCCTTGAGAATAGCATCTCCAAACTCTAGTAATTTTCCAATCAATTGAGCAGTCAGTGTTATTTTCACTGGTCGACTGATATCAACTGACAGTACTGTAGAAAATGACATCATACTGACATCATAAGCTATCTTATATTGCTGGCATCATAAGTTATATTCAAGTGACATCACAGATACTATATTTACCTGGAGACTTAGAGTGAGGGGTGTCCAATGTCATGGAAACCACACTTGGGGGGATTTCCCTTGAGTTAAGGGGCTCCCCCTGTCTTGTTTCTACAAGCAGAGAGTCGAGGAGAGAGGACGTGATTCCTGCATCAACTAGATCAGAGTAGCCTAGTTGTTGGGGAGGGAGGGGAGGAGAGAGAGAGAGAGAGATTGGAAGTAGCACTGTGTATGGCTGAGGTACACATATATAGCATAATAGCAGATAGTGTAGACAAAGAGCGAAAAATGAAGAAGAAATGAACCCAACCCAGTAATCCAGATGAATAAACCCAAAAACACATACACAACACAGGACACTTGGATGCCCAGCCTTGAGAACTGGGACGGTGGGTTAAAGATCATGTATACTGTATTTGAGGAAGAGGTCTAACCAGAGGCAATATAGCTAGAATAAAATATGAAATTTATAGTGTAACTCCACTAATAATTTCCTAATTAGAGTCCTAATTAAAGGGGTTGGTGTTAATTCCCCCCAGGTTCACTTTACTTACTGCACACTCCGGTATCATGACTATAGCCCACGGCCATGTTGAAACAGGAGCAGTCGTATTTGCACCCACTACTAGATGTACACACACTACACAGTAGATTGAAAAACTGAATCTGAACCAAGGGAACTACAGTAGCCTCCACTCCATGCAGCGTGGAAAAAACAAAGTCGGAACTCTCTGACGAAGTATCCAGTCCAGCTGCATTCTCCTCATGAAGGTGGGAGACGAGAGTGAGACTGATGGTTGTGCCTGATACCAACCCTTTGAATGGGACTCTCTGTTGTGTAGTGTGGGGAGGAGGTGGGTCTGTGGAGGGGAGGGCTGGAGGCTGGGTAGGTGGGGAGGTCGATGGCAGTACATTGGTTTGAAGAATGGTTGAAATACAGTCAACCTACATCATTAGAGAGAGGTATACAGGGTAATTTAGACACCCAAATTATTGGATTTGGCTACAAGTAACTTGACATGTGAGGTGTCCTGTTTATCACAGTCCCATTCCTAGATTCCTGTGTGTGTACAGGAATGAGACTATACATGAGTCCCATTCCCAGATTCTTGTATGTGTATAGGAATGAGGCTATAATATGCATGAGTCCCATTTCTAGATTCGGAAGTGCAACATGTTGTACCTGTTCCGGTCCAAGCATGAGATTAAGGTCAGTTCTAAAGTTGATCTCTGCACAGTGTCCACATGCCAGAATGGACGGCTGAGGTGGGAAGGAGAAAAGGGAAAAGTTACACCGCTGTGTGTGTGTGTGTGTGTGTGTGTGTGTGTGTGCGTGTGCGTGTGCGTGTGTGTGTGTGTGTGTGTGTGTGTGTGTGTGTGAATGCACGGTTTAATCCAAGGGGGGGCACAGGGGGGCAAATCGCATGTCTAGATTAAATGCTGGAATGTGTGATTTTCCTCACCCGATGTGTGGTGTACATGTATCCAATGTCAGTAGGCTGCCAGTACAGAGCTGGAGTATACACTATCCTCGCGTCACTGCTACCAGCATACAGTAGTACCTGATCACTAAGTAGGAATCACACACAAACAATGCCTCTAATATATTTGTAATTACAGATTAGATATATATGTACGTACATGTATTGTGTAGTGTTAACACTAAAAAGTAATGCTTATTAATCGATAGAGTGGTAAGTGCCCACTCGCGCCCTCACTCCCCACCACATACAGCAACAGATACACAGACTCTGACAGTAATGATATGATATACAATGAGACACTGGTAAGTGTGTCTGACTATAGTGACTTGGTTCCAATCCCACCTGGATCCTCTTCAATAAAGGACTGACTCCTATCCCGCCTTACCTTTCTCCCTCCTCTCTACGTACTCCCCACACAGAAACAGAGTTCACATCGACCTGGTACGCAGGGAGCGGCGGCTGCTTCTTATCACTAGACAGGTGGGCCAGCCGGCGAAAGGCACTAGCAGAGATAACATATCTTACATCCATGGTCGGATAGTCTAGACTTGTAGACATAGCTATGCTCCCGATATTACAGAGGATGGAGTTGGTGTAGTCAGACGAGGGAAGGACAAAACGACAGCACTCCACGTTGGCTTCAATAGCTGGCCACGAACTGACTTCAGAAGATGATCGGTCAGTATCCACCTGAAGTAAATAATCAACTTCAAATTGAAAGTGAAAATGAAGAGCTTCTTTTCAATGGGAATAGACAATAGAAATCTCAATATACACAGTACTACGTGTTACAAAACTATACATGACTATGCATCAAAAACCAACCTTATGCCACATTTTATCATTTTTGAGATAAG
Organism: Theonella swinhoei; assembly: GCA_963970385.1. Lineage (NCBI taxonomy): Eukaryota > Metazoa > Porifera > Demospongiae > Tetractinellida > Theonellidae > Theonella > Theonella swinhoei. The sequence continues at coordinate 563,912 of OZ019959.1, forward strand.
CATGGCATTGAATAACGATTTTCAAGCTGATTGTAGTGATCTTTTTAGATTTTTGATTGAACTTTCTATTCCAAAGTTATGAAGAGTTTTGTATTTTGTATTTGTATGGGGTATAATGGGAAAGTACGGACTATTTTTGTTCATGTTGAAGTTATACTTTTGCGGCATAAGGTTGGTTTATGCTTGCATGGTCACATATTATGCCAAGCCAGCTGAGCTGCCTCGATAGTTCAGTTGGTAAGGTATCTATCTGAAATGCAGATCAGCATGGGTTTGAATCCTGTCTGAGACAGCTGCTGCTTCTTCAAAAATGACTACCTCAGACTAGTTGTGTTGTGTTGTACATCTTACCTCTCCTTGCTGTGTCTCTTCCCTGCTATTTAGTCTCAAGGAGGACAGAACGGAAGAGACAACATTGACTACTGGTAACCACACCACAGTCTCAAATGACTGGACTTTCAGTTTCAGTTTAGGAGCCTTGTGAGGTACATGACGGGGTGTGGTCAACTCCAGTGACACGAAATTCCTGAATGCGCTCGAGATGGAGGGACCATGGGATGGGGTCTGGAGCTGGACAGCTACAAGTGGCAAGCAAGTCAACTTTAGAGTTATATTCAAACCATGAGACTCACAAAGCAATACAACACTACCTTACACAATGCAACTCACCCAAGACAGTAGTTTTCAAAGGCTACCTCACAATTGTTTAATTACTGAGGTGTCCTAACTTCAGGGGGTCCAGATTAGAGGGGTCTTGATAGAGAGTCCTGATTAGAGGGGTCCTGATTAGAGGGGGTCTTGATTAGAGGGGTCTTAATTATAGGGGTCGTGATTAGAAGGGTCCAGATTAGAGGGGTCTTGATTAGAGGGGGTCCTGATTAGAGGGGGTCCTGATTAGAGGGGTCCTGATTAGAGGGGTCCACTGTATACATGTACATGTACCTGCAGGAGACGCATGTGCAAGGATACGAGACAATTCTTGTGGCAGGGCCGACCCTCTGGAACTCATGATCTTCTCACTGGAGAGGTACGGGCTCCAAACTCTGTCATCAGCTCCACAGGAACCAGCTGGCTTTCCATTACTTCTGTAGAGATTAGCATCCACAGCTGATACTTTCAAAATGAGATCGGTACACTTTTCTTGCACATCAAATTGTACCGAAACCCCATCAATTTCAAGAAAAAACTTTGCCAAATCATTCTCAGAGCATATTTCTGTCTCTGTTGCAATGCCCGCAGTGAATGCAGTACTCTCATTGTGTGTATCGTACATGGGACTTGTGAGGGGAGTGGCATAAGAGGCTGTGCTGCTGGTTTTTGATGTGTGTGGTCCCACGTTCGATGGGGTAGTGTGTCCTCTGCTGCTTTTATGGCTGTGGGTTTGAGGAGGTAGTTCGGCAAACAGTGTGAGTGTTACCTTGGTAACGATAGCCTGTATCCAAAGTGACGAGAAGGTGTTGTAAGTGTATTGTGACGAGGAGGAAGTGGTGCTTTGTGATGTGTGAGCGGGGAGGGTGGTGAGAGTGGCTGAGGTGATGGTGGAGTGTGCTGGTGATGAGAGGTGTGAGGGTGTGGGATGAGGTCGAGGATGAGGTGGGTTGTAATTAGAATGGATTCCAGAATCTTCAGCTTCTTCTGTCGGAGGTGAGCCAAGAAGAGCGGAAAAAGACTCCATCAAATTTGATGTGCACACACTCACCATCAATCCCTGTGGAGACACATGTGTATATTGTAGTCCACTGTGTTAATGGCTTGCAGTCTTTTAATCATGTAATAATGATGTCATAATGATGTAATCTGGATAACTGTTACATGAGGAAGCAACCCATGCAGTACTGCATATTCTAAACAGGACACTAGTAGTGCACATGCACTATAGTGAAGTGAAGTGTCCTGATTAGTGAGGTGTCCTAACAAGTGAAGTGTCCTGATTAGTGAGGTGTCCTAACAGGTGAAGTGTCCTGATTAGTGAGGTGTCCTAACAAGTGAAGTGTCCTGATTAGTGAGGTGTCCTAACAAGTGAAGTGTCCTGATTAGCAAGGTGTCCTAACAAGTGAAGTGTCCTGATTAGTGAGATGTCCTAACAAGTGAAGTATCCTGATTAGTGAGTTGTCCTAACAAGTGAAGTGTCCTGATTAGTGAGTTATCCTAACAACTGTATTTAGGCAAGCAACAAGTGTCCCATTTATCATTGTTGTCATTCAGAACATCATCAGTTCACTTTAAATAAATGTACCTGTTTGTGTGAAAGGGCCAGAGCCACTGTGTCTGTATGTAGAGTCACTCCAGTTCCTCCCTGTTGATCAGCTAGTGTGACTGTCATTGTAAAAGGCTCCACTATATAGCGCGCCTTCCCTCTGTGTATGGTCATTATAGAGGTGTGGCGTAGGGTGCAGTCCCATGGAAGGGTGGTGTTGGACGATGGGGATTTTGGAACGGGTTCATCAAGTACGTGACTTTTGGCTGATCTGAGGGGGAGAGGAGAGAGGAAGTGAGGGAGGGGAGGGGAGGGGAGGGGAGGGGAGGGGAGGGGAGGGGAGGGGAGGGGAGGGGGAAGATGAGAGTGGGCCAGAAGGAGTGAGAGGGAGGAGAGGAAGCTGCACTAACTTTAGAGAGAAGTGAGGGAGAGAGATGACAATGGCCTCCATGGAAGAGGCTTCGGGGCTGGTCTCGTTCATAGCTGGGAGCACAGGGAAGTCAGGAAGAACAGAGGACATCAAACCTATACAAATATATCGTGGTCTGAAGTTATTACAGCTTCTAGCATATACTGACAATGTGGTGGATGAACAAACCTTCATGTAGAGGTTTTGCAAGGAGAATGATAAGTATTGGCTTCATATCAACCTGCACACACACATACACACACACACACACACACACACACACACACACACACACACACACACACACACACACATACAATTTACACGTATGTTGATAGTATGCCTAATTCTACCTTGGTAGCATATGATTTGAGTAGTGTGATGACATCATCTTTACTGGAGTGACTGGTAGTCCCATCCAGTACAGGAGCCGATGAAGTGTCCATACTGTGAGTGGAGACCTTCCTGGTTGGACTTAGACCATCTCCCTGAGCATCTGTCGAAGAAATAGTTAGATGGCTGTGATCCAGACAACTTCAGACACACGTACTCACACACACACACACACACACACACACACACACACACACACACACACACACACACACACACACACACACACACACACACACACACACACACACACACACACACACACACACACACACACACACACACACACACACACACTTCACGGCCATAGAATCACCTGGGGCTCCAGATGCTTGCTTGCCACTAGTTTCCTCTCTCTCCTGTGCTTTCAGTGAGTGAAGTGGGATATGCTTCAAGAACTCCAGTACAGTTATGTCCAGACACACACCTAGTCCTCCGACAGACAGCTGCATAGTAGGATAACTGTCGCCTGGATAGGGTGGAAGTGGACAATTATCAGTCTAGCTGCATATCAATGGGTCGACCACTCATAATATGGGACAATCAATAGGTTGACCAGTCTTAATATGGGACGATCAATAGTTCAAGCAGTCTTGATCTGGGACGATCAATGGGTCGCTCAGTCTTAATACCAGTCTTAATTATTGGGTCAACCAGCTGATATGGGACAATCAATAGGTTGACCTGTCTTAATATGGGACAATCAATGGGTCAACCAGTCTTAATATGGGACGTATACCTGAATGGTCTTCACTTGGAGTGGCAGTGCAAAATTCCACCAATCTCTCACTACCCACGCTGAAGATTTGAGGCTGTAGATTTTCTCTGCAGTAAGCTCCAGCTGTGTTCCACTGGTCAGTAGCAATGGGCCCGCACACAACAGGCACTGCACGACACAGCCGTCCCGTACTACTATCTTGAAGTAGTACAATACTGCACGAAGACACTGCTATTGAGAGAAATGTGAATTTAGACGAGATTGATTTTGTTAGCATGGAATCTTTGACAGAAATGTGGAGATGACCCAAATTCTTCGGCGCAATTGGACACTCGAACTTGGGCCTGACATCTGGGGACTGTGTCGTGTACCATGAAGAGTACATATAGCCACTCCTTGCCATTTGCTCTACAGAAAAGGTGCCTGACAATTCTTCTAATTCCAACTGCAGGTAGGAAGAGTTTTCCTCCATATTATCCTCTCCTGTTGTTTTTAAGTGACGATAAATTTCAAATTTCGGGAGAGTGAGGATTGTATTAGACTGTGCTGATGGACAATTTAACACAAAGTTTGTGAAATTTTCAAGATCGGCTAATTCCAACTGCTTGATTATGACTCTCATTTGGTTTCGTTGAGGGGTATCTGTACTAGCATTACCGCTGTACATTGCAGATGTGGTACTGAGAGTCAAGTGGGCGAGGCTGACACTCAGAGCGGGGAGAGGGGGAGGAGGGGAGGGGAGAGGGTGGGATGGCAGTTTGGAAGGTTTCAACTTAACCTGCTGATCACTTGATGGAAAAGCCAGATAGTGTGTGTTGGAAGTTACAACGGCTCTTCCTCCTGATAAACTAATCTTGAAAGTTGTTTCAGCTTTTGGGTCTCCAAGAACCACCATACCTAGTACATTGTATACATGTATTGAAATATCAAAGAGTATATGTATTTGTTGGATGTTGCCTAGCAACTAGATTTTATCACATTTTTGGAAGCTTATTGCGGTCTAAGGGATGGGTGTGGCTGAGTGAGACTTGGACAGTCAAGTTACTAGACTATAACATCCAACAAAACAGTTACATGACCTTAATTCGACCATGCATCTCATGCACCCCAATTAAGGTGATGTAACTACTACATAACATCTCTCTCTAAGCTAGTATCCAGTATAACTGTATACCTTCAGTAAATAGAGGGCAGGCCTCCACAGACTCATTAAAGGTGGAAGAGAAGTGAGTTAATCTGTGCACTACATCTGGACTCAGCAGGAGAGCCACTTCCCCCAATTCTAATCTCTCTTCGCAGACTTCGATGGCGTGTTTCGGACCAATGTCGTAGTACTCGTACGTAAACCACACAGCTGTGTATTCCGGTCGAGGGGCCAGTAGGTGCTCGGCAAGAGGTGGCAGCTGGTTGGTGGGGACTTCTGAGTCGAAGAGAGACCCAGCGAGCGTGAGCTCTGTGTCACATGACTCCACATCCCCCATGGAAAACACCGGAACCTACACGTGTATACATACAAGATGAATCTGCTGTAGGTCATCTCAAGTTTGAATGACATATTGTGTATATGAAAACTAAACTAAGTGTGCAGAGCAAACTAAGCAAACAGTGGAGTGTTGTTCTGGGCTAGTTAGCACCATGTATGCCTAGTTACTCCACCACAACCTGGACTTACATGTATGTGTATATACCAAGGGCAAGCCTGAGTATATGCCTACAAATTTTGGCTAATAAAGGAATGTTACAGAGTAGGAAAATAAGATATTAGCTGTGCATAAAAGCTTTGGGAAGGAGCTACATTGTTGAATGAGGTGTGTACAAGGAATACGTGATGTAGGAACTGCATCAGGAACACGTGACTACAAATGTCACCTTTTCATGTACGTCAACGTTTGTCTTCCATGATGAGGGTAGTGACTGGGCACAGGGGCACACTCCACAGGCTCCAGCATGTACAGCCATTAACCCCACGGACATGGCAAACAGTTGAGTTGATGGTACTCTGTGGACCCTCAGACTACACCCGGAGATGAGGATGTTGAGCACTGTGCGAGAGGGAGCTCTGACTGAGGAGAACACAGGGACTCGACCGTGATGTCTGACCTGGACAATCAATAGATTTATCAGGACATCTCACTAATCAGGACATCTCGCTAATCAGGACACCTCACCAATCAGGACACTCTCTTATTAATGTACAGATTAGAGAGGTTCCACTGCAGTCAGAATGTATTAGGCTCACTTTAAGGCTGATGGTGATGGATTTCGCCAAGATAGAAAAGGATGATGAGTCTATCGACATTGTGCCACTTTTCCCTGGTTCCCCACTTTCTGCGTTCCCCTTTCCACTTTCCTCCTCGGCCCAAATAAAAGATCTCATCCAGCCCCCCCACCCCCCTCCGTCCCCCTCCTGCTGTGCTGTGTCCCTCTCTGGGTCACCTAGACTCCCAGCAAGCAGCACATCTTCATAAGAGGCTGCTGACATCTCATCAACTGAGGGTGAAATTCTGCGACCCTCTACTGACGACATCTGTGTTGGTTGACTTGAGCTGAGTTTCGGAACATCATCCCTCCCTTTTAGCCTCTTTTTGCTGTAGTACATGGCTAGCAGCCAGTCCAGAAAGTGGAGAAAGAGAGAAAACTGCTTCTCATCGGCTGAAAATACAAGAGAATCAAGCAGTATGCAGACAGAGCTTTTTGCCACTTTGTTTTCTCCGTATAGTGATTGCATACGTATCGAAACTGTGCACTTTTTTATAAATGGTTCTTGTTGAACATCCTTCTGAATCCTATCGCTCTCAATTGTTCCTAAATTCACAACCATATCCACAATTTCCAACACTTTGTTTAGAGAGTGGCTACCCTGAAAGCAATCCGTGTAGACAAAACTGCTATTCCAGTTGTCATCAGCCATATAGTACTTCAGCAATTGGATATTGAATGACATTAGCATGTCGCATTCCTCCTCAATCACCTTAACTACGAGATTCTGAATGTGGAATGTCAGATTGTTGAGGATGCGACTTGTGTAGCCCTGAAGATAGCCCTGCTGCCCTTGTTCTACACTTTCAGTCGATCCTTCTCTTGGTAAATTGGCGGTAGCTGTATCGGGCTGTGAGGGTTGGTGGGTGGAATTTCTTGATGTAGTCGAAGAGTTGCGTACGTCTTTTAATTTCACAACAATTTCGACATCTTTTATGATAGCTTCGACTGGTTTTGAGAGAATGGCATTCCACGGTATATGCAGTACCAACTCTCGAATACGACCACTTCTGATTTCCAGAGGGTACCGAAGTTCCTGTTCCAGGACATCGAGTCTCAATTCCAGGTTCCTCAAAACGGCATCACCACCCCAGAATGAGACTTGGAGATCTGAAGGCTTCAAGTTCTTTACGTACTTGCTAATGTAGGACATTAGCACGGGAGTGATGTAACTCTCCAACATCACTCGACCATCACTCGTCAGGGGATCTAACAGTACATGAAATGATAGTTACTCAGTAGTACTCTTAGAGCAAGCTTACTCACGAGTTATTCATAGATTCGTGGAGACGTGGTCTGTCTACGTGGAGTCAGGGACTCCAGTACGAAATGTCGAAGTAGTACTTTGTGCTATTTCTTTTTAGAGCACAGCAGTGAGTTCTAAATAATCCGCACCTAGACGAGCCCCTCCCTCTTTCCTTAGCAACTGGAGTACTAACTGACGCCACGGAGTCGCGATGCCAAAGAAAGGGAAAGGCAAGAAGAAGGGTAAGGGTAAAGGAAAGGGCAAAGGTGGAAAAAAGGCGGCAGCCAAGGCTGCGGCTGCGGAAGAAGCGGAAGAAATGCTCAAAACTTGCAAGAAATTCGTCAAACTCTACCAGACCCAATGTACAGCAACAAGTAGCGTTGCCTCACAAAGAATACTGAGAGATCTAAGGACGTGCATAGAGAACGAACGCCCTTTGGTAAAGGTAAGACAATATGTAGTTACGATACACTGGTTAACCCCTGTGTCTGTACCCCTCAGTTCATTCTTCATTTGCAAGAACCAGTCCGGAAGAAAATCCCACCAGTAGCTAAAAGCTCAAATTCTCCCTCTGCTTCAAGAGACAAGGAACCGTTAGCACTTCCAGACAGAAAAGATGGTGTCATGACTTTGGGCCCCACAAGTAGTTCTTCTGTATCTGAAACAGTACTAGCTAGTGCTGGCCCACGACTAGAGCCACTTGTGAGTGTATGGTGGGAACTGAACTACCGCTGCCTGAGATGTCTCCACGTGTGGAATATCGCACAGACAGATGAAAGCATAGTTGTCTTGGTGTGTGTGTGTGTGTGTGTGTGTGTGTGTGTGTGTGTGTGTGTGTGTGTGTGTGTGTGTGTGTGTGTGTGTGTGTGTGTGTGTGTGTGTGTGTGTGTGTGTGTGTGTGTGTGTGTGTGTGTGTGTGTGTGTGTGTGTGTGTGTGTGTGTGTGTGTGTGTGTGTGTGTGTGTGTGTGTGTGTGTGTGTGTGTGTGTGTGTGTGTGTGTGTGTGTGTGTGTGTGTGTGTGTGTGTGTTTGACTAGCTAATGACGCCGGTACTCTTATTTAGGCTCTCTTTGTGGAGTCTCCACTGGCAGCTAACCTTAAAGTTCTGGAACTCAGGGACACTCAGTTATCAGTTTGGGCAGTAGGTAGAGTAGCAAGGTACATACACTCTATATAACCAGCTTTTGTTATAGGAAATTATGCCCTATTTATCCTCTTAATTAGATCACTTGGAAATTCACAATTAGCAGTGCTCAATTTAGATTATAACAGGTAATAGATACTCCTACAATCTATGTATTACTCAGTACTACAATCATGTATAATACAGGTGTGTACAGCTAGCTGTTGGAAGCCTTTGCACAGAGCTGCAGAGGTGCACTGGTCTACACTCTCTCAGTCTCAACTACTGCCACCTGGACTCCAGTGCTGCTGAACCACTCGGTTCTTTTGCAGTCGCCACAAAGATCAAGTCAGTACTGACTAGAATATAAGTTTTGCTATTACTTATCCAAGCCTCTAAGCACGTAAATTAGTATGCTAAAGTCTGTTACTGTTATGCTTTTTACATATAGGCATTTATCTCTGGCTGGTAACAGTCTACACTGTGAAGGGGCCAGTGAATTAATGACTGCTCTAGTAACAGTGTGTGAGGCAGGAAGAGAAGGGTTAAGACCACCACTGTCGAGACTACACCTGCAGGATAACGGCATTGACATTCTCGGATCAAAAGGCATGTTTGAACCAGTTGTCTTCATAAGGCTGCTGAAGAGGTATGCATGACAGTGTTGTAATGGTGTATATAGAATCATGTGATAATCATGCAGGTGGTTTCTGAGTAGTGCAGTTGTGGAGGAGGTTAACCTTAGCGATAACTGGATAGGAGACGCAGGAGGGACAGAACTTGTCTTAGCTTTACAGGAACGAAGAACGGGTATATATATATGCAATAAATTGTCTTTAGCTTTTTAAGAGCTAGGTATATATATATATATATATATATATATGCATCAATATAATTTTATGGGGATATATTCACTTCATCTTTCCTGCCAAACAGCTGGGTTACCTGCAATCAGACTGACTGCAACCCATCGTATGTCCGCCGATATATTTGCCAGTATTGTTGAACTTGGATCACAAAGAAAAAAGGCTAAAAGAAAAGGAAAGAAAAAAGTAAGCAAGAATATACAAGTATGTCTGTATGTTATCTTTATTTTTTGCAGAAAAAATGAGAATTATGCACTGTTTGAATTTTTAAATTGATTTTCATAAACACAACATTTTGCGCATGCGTTAGCACACATGGGGCGGGGCTCGTATAGTAACTGAAATGGCGAGGCGGGTCTTGGTTACAGTCTTCGGCGTTTGGCTGACTGCTCTGACCGTCATAGCCGTGCATCTACTCGTCAGCCGCACAACAGCTTCTCTCATTCATGAAACGGAGCTCAGTGATCGTCCTACTGGAAATGAACCCAGCGACAGGGCTATGCGTTACTCGCAAAATGACTCGCCTCCCGAGACCGAGAGAAGAATTGGAGAATCGGAAAATATCGCTTCAATGGTGAACGCACTGCTTCATAGAGCAGACGAGAGTGATGGCAGAGCTGCATTTGAACAAGTAATAGCACTAAGTACACTTCTTCCCAAGATAACAAACATCTCCAGACTCAAAACGCCTTCTCCTGAGGCTTTTCGCAACTACATAGCACCCGTAGGCCTTCCTGTTATATTTACAGATATGCTTGACGGCTCCAGATTGAAGCAATGGAATTGGGACTACATCAAGGGAAAATGGGGCCGTCACGTTTTCCACAATACTCGCCAGGGAAACTACTCTTCGAAAAAAACTAGCTCTGGAAAATACTATGTAAATAGAGTTACTGTGACACTGGCTGACTTTATCGATGTTGTAACTGGCAAGAGAAAACCAGGGAAGTCGGAAAAGGACCTCTACATTACCAAACAAAACATTATCCCCACAGAAGATCTAGAAACAGAATTTTTATATCCCCCTTTCTACCCCGGACCCCATAAAAATTGCTATCTAGAACCCACGGCATGGTGAGTCTATATTTTAGAACGGAACCCCTCTAATCAGGAAATTTTATTGATACCATCTCAAATCAGGACACCTCATACTGATATTTAAAGGTACTTTCCTTCGTTCAGAGGTTCCACTGAAATCGTAGCACCTTGTGTAACTGTACACACTTACCATAATTGGATATTGAAAATATTCCAAGGCCTGCTGTTATATAACTTACTCTGCACTATCTTTACTCAGGATTGGAGCACCAGGAACCTTTACCCAGGGGCACATAGACAGCAAAGACAACTTTGCCTATCAAATCATTGGCAGCAAATGTTGGACAATATTTTCTCCAACTGACTACAAGTATCTGTACTACATACAGCGATCAGGGAGTCTGGAATGGAGTACAGCACTCAACAGCTTCACAGAACCAGACTTAGAGAAATTTCCGCTGTACGCAAAGGCAACACCAATAACTTTTATCTTAAACCCAGGAGAAGTTCTTTATCTACCACGAGGGTGGACTCACACTGTTCGGAACATTAGCCCAGCTCTTATGATCAACACATGGAGATATGGACCTGCAGCTATTACTGAGTTTTGGTCAGACAAAAGTAAAGCTGAAATCAGAAGAAAATGTTTTTAATTCCAACATCATTTCTTTAACACACAAAAGGGTGTATATATATATAAAAAATTATTTGATAAATCATATACAATCCACTAATCTAAGACAATTAATCTGGCATTCTACCTTTAGTCATCGCCATCGCGTTCCAAATGTCTATCTAGTGCCTCTTGGATAAATTCAAACCTATGTTTGCCTGTGTAGTCAATCTTCCCTTGCTCGATATCAAACTGCTCCTGTGATTTCCCGGAGGGTAAGTACGAGTAAATCTCTCCATCTGGTCCTGTGATAGCCTTTTGGGCCCCCTCCTGAAAATTAACAGGGGAGGGGGAAGGAGAGGGGGGAGGGGAGGGGGAGGGAGAAATGGAATGAACAAGGTGCACTGAATCAGAATATACAGCATTGTCTGTATCATCATTTCCAGCGCTACCTTCGAGTGGACAACTGCCCACAGGTGAAGGTGATCGATAGTCTACTGGGGTACTGGGAGGTGCACGTGCATGTATGTAATGACGTAAAGGTGACGGTGAAAAACTGGGTTGTACAAAAGCAGATTTAATGAAACTAGTCATTAACTGATGATGAGGGGGGCATGAGTGATAATAGGGGGTAGAAGAGGGGGGAGGAGGGAAGGAGGGGGGTGAGGGGAGAGAGGGAGGAGGAGGGAAGGAGGGGGGAGGAGAGAAGGAGGGGGGTGATGGGGGAGAGAAGGCTCCCGCCTGTATGTCCAGCTAAAAAGAGAAGAGAACAGTAACTACAAAAGCAACCATCTCCACAATGTACATTTTATGCACTCATCTAAGCACAAACAAGACATTACAAAAAGCATGTTTGTTTTACCCCCCTGAACCTTCACTGTTCCGGGTTACAATACACATTCACGACGAGGGAATAGCATACAATGATATACATATTGCTGGTGGACCAAATAAAGTTAGACGCCAAGTCGAGGGCACTACACAATTTAGAAAGCCGAGGGCCGGATGTAGTGTCCTGACCGTAGCGAGGGCACTACCAAGAGCCTGAGGTGTTCTAAATCGCGTAGTTCCCAACAAGTGTGTCTAACTATTTTAGACTACAGCGGAGAAACTGATTGGACAGTGACTATTCAAACCACTAGCAACAAGCGTGCCAATAGATCCCAGTACTAGGGGCCAGCGGCCATCCTGCTAACGAGGTGACTATGAAAAATAGATCCCGTCTTTCTCGCAACCTGATTGATCAATTTAAAGTCTAATAAGTGACCTTGAAGGGTCTGCATGGGAGCCAACCAACCTGGTGTGTACTGTTGAAGACTTGCCACCATCGCTTGATAAAATCGTAAACTGAGATCTGGGAGCCATAGGAGCCGGGAGAGAGCACGACAGCATCTACACTGGGGACATATTGATGGTGCCAGGGCTTTACGGGACCAATGAAATGGATGATCTTTGCTCTCCGACCAAATCTGAGAAGAAGGGTTAACACACCGAAAGGGTTAACACACCAATTACATGGAGAAATCAGAGTACAGTATAGTAGTACTGTGTATATATAGGGATTGCTATGGTCTACCCCAATTGAGGGGTTTCCTTAATTAGATTCCCGATTAGAGGGGTCCCCCACATACATGTACTATAACTCAGTAGCTATAGAAGGCCAATTCAGTTTATTGTGCAATGCCAAAAATATATCCATTTCTCAAACAACACACACTTCAACTCTATTGTCTTCATCAGGTTAGATGTTGTTTTGGCTGGTTCAACTTATATGTACATGTGGTTCTCAGCCCATTGAGAGGATATAGCAATGAAAAAAGAAACAAGAGTAAGTGTGTCCCATGTTGTGACTAGGTCGTGAATGGCCTGAAGGTTGCAGGTGCAAATTACCATTATCGTCTTTTATTGTACAAACCACAACTACTCAGGCATATCTGATACATCACATGTACTATACAGGTCATTCGGTAGCATAAGCATTGAGGCCAATTACAGTCTGATCATTGATAGTATGGTACATGACACAGGATCTGAGCATTTGCCGAGAATAGAGTGTTGTGAGATAGGTTTAGCGGCCGGGGTAGCCCATTTTACTTTGAAAATGACCACCTGGAGTAAGTCATGCTGTGTTGTGTTGTGCTGCCTTTGTAGTAGTCTAAAGTCTGTGTATTCACTTTCAAATTCACACACTCTGCTATACACACTATACAATACCTCTGAAAGGCAGGTGCATAGCCATACGCTGCATTGGGCACCATGTTATAGGTAAAGGGGAGATGGTATTTGATGTCTTTAGTGGCCCAATCAGGCCAGAAGAGGTTTAATAGACCTTGGTCTCCACCTGCATAGTATGGATGTTGATACATGTGTATAGATGTATAGCAGTATTACCACCCTCTGAAATGAGGACACCTCTCTAATAGGGACACATCTTCAGGTCCCAACTCCATTGAAGCCTGTACATACCACCCTCTGAAATGAGGACACCTCTCTAATAGGGACACATCTTCAGGTCCCAAATCCATTGAAGCCTGTACATACCACCCTCTGAAATGAGGACACCTCTCTAATAGGGACACATCTCCAGGTCCCAACTCCATTGAAGCCTGTACATACCACCCTCTGAAATGAGGACACCTCTCTAATAGGGACACATCTCCAGGTCCCAACTCCATTGAAGCCTGTACATACCACCCTCTGAAATGAGGACACCTCTCTAATAGGGACACATCTCCAGGTCCCAACTCCATTGAAGCCTGTACATACCACCCTCTGAAATGAGGACACCAGACACCACGATGTGTTCCAACAAAATTGAAGCCTATACATAACCACCAACCTATCTTTTTATCTTTTACAGATTCTGAGGGTGTACTATTTACCCAACTAACGCCACACATGGAGGTAATCACACTCTAAAACTCACCATCAAAACTTCCTGTCTGGTTGGCCATAGCCAACAGATTAGCATAAGTCTCCATGGATGGTTCGAACACAAAGACACCAGAATTGAAACAATCGGGCCATCCAATATCGGGAGCTGCAGACAATTCTTCCCTGTCAAATAGGTCGTCTACATTCTCCAACACAAGAGTGTCTGCGTCGAGAAACACACACTTGGTATACTGAGTCAACCTCCAGGCATGGATCTTAGAAAACGTCACGCCAAGTTCCGGTCGTGTTAGAAGAGCAAGTCGCTCTGTATCTTCACTGTCCAGTTCATCGACTACAGTCAGCTCGTCCCATATACCTCTCAACCTCTCCCTGTTAGGCACACAATGATCGATATTACAACTTGTGATTAGATCAGTGATAGACTCTTTTTGTAGGGATGGCAATGACACACCCATTAACCTTAACATACATGGTTTCCTAATTTGTCACAAGGTTCATGAAAGCTAACAGAAAACATTATTAGAGTCAACCAAGTCTGTCTACTCAGCACAAAGGGAAATGTTTGAGGCCAGAGAGGGGAGGCTATAATAACTGAGATAAGAAAAATTTTTACAGTGTAACCAAAGTCCCTTCAGTCTCTGTGTAGGGAGTGGCTAGTAGGTCAACAACAATGGCTGGAAATCACCTCAGCCCTGAACATATTATGGCATGCAGGGACTTTTCTAGAAAAAAAATTTCAGGGGGGGGAACCAGGACTTCCTAAAATTGAGGGGGGGCAAGCCTTGTATTGAGACTGTCCTGCATTGTGTGACTTGGATTTTTTGAATTGAGATCATAGCCCACTCAGGGGGGGGGGGGCAAAGCCACTTTTTCAGGGGGAAAATGCCCCCCTTGCCCCCCTCCCCCCAAACTCTGGCAAAGTATTCTTCATGCATTTTCAGTAAAGGAATGTACAATTAGGAGTAAAGGAATGTAAAATTAACCACCACACATACACTGACTTGGTTTATTTGCATGTTTGGACATTCCATATTAAACACAGTCCCAGTAAGGTGATGAGGGAAGGATCCCACCCATACAGCCAGGGGCTATACACCTTGCACTTGTAGTAGCTGAAGCTCTTAAATACAATGATGACTGCTGATCAATGCTCTGATGACTATCACTAACTTCCTAATGGGACATGAAGTTCATAACAAGACTTTCATGACACAGGCTTCAAGAGAACTGAAATCCAGTGTCCTCACTATTAGAGAGGTGTCCTCATGTCAGAGAAATGCCCTGGATCAGAACAAGCTCTTCATTGTTACTGAGCATGCAAGTATCTCTAGCCTAAAAGTATACTACAGCCCCTCTACTAACTAGCTGGTTAGTAGAGGGGCGTCTCCCTTACAAAAATAGAAAAATAGACTTTCTCAAAATAGTAAGTACAGACATTGTATACTTAGTGCATGTACTGGTGTACTACACAACTATATATACTCTTCTAGAAAGGTATATCATTTACAGTATGCAGAATAAACCTTGTGTAGTTCTAGTAGCACACAGCCAGCAGTAAATTCATTCACGTTTATGTACATACATGTAGCATTGTGACACTGGGGGGCTGGAAAATTCAGCCCCCCTTTACATGTACATCCATACAAAGTGGAGGTAATTATACAACACAGCTTTCAGTAAAGGAAGGAGTTGTAACTTAAAGTAGTACACACTCCATTTAACTTCCTACCTCATTGGATGAGATACTTCGTTTGTGATGAGTAGAGACAGTTTTCTACCTGTCATTGTATCTTGCAGGGAACGCCCCAAGGCTATGGCTCCATTGGCATAACTGTCATTAGTCACTAGAGACACATACGCTTCTGCAATTGTTGGGGGGAAGGGAGAAAAGAAGGATTAATACTCGCATATACATTTGTTCTGGGCACACCTATTTCATGTATCAAACGTCTTAACTAATACAAACTTATGGGCTGCTACTAGAGAGGCGGGCCTAGCCTACATATAAAATCACGTAGACCAAACAATGCATGCACCATCAAAAACACCTAAAGTCTGATACTATTTAAATACAGCATACGCCAAACACTTCTACTCGGCGTACCTTCGCCCGGCATGCTTGCCAGTTCAATGTTTTGATAAGACACGCGCCAAAAAGTTGGATCGTGGATCGTCACCAGAGCACACTTTTCCTATTAGTCTCTTGCACATTAGCTGTAGTATATAAGTAACCAGCTACTGTAGCGAGCGTACAGCATAGAGTAAGAAAACCATAAGATCTCAACTGTCAACTGGCTTCTCATATGACTCATTTAGTGACCTCCGTGACCTTTGTTGGGCGCGGGCGCACGCCCCCAAATATTTTTAACTCTTACAAAACTGACTTATAGCAAAGATGACTCGCGAGCGATGGTTTCTCTTCTAGCTCTGTATGTAGGCATTTCCAGCCTTTGCCTGCTCTACAGTCCAGGGAGTAGTAAGGTATACCGAGGGACTGTCAGCTCGCAGAGGGCGTGGGAGGAGAAAGGACAGTTCGTGACAAAATTCTGTTTTCACGGTAGGCACGTGGGTGGGCTCTAATTAGCTCCAAGCTATCAGTAGGTGTTTTGCCTCAGTCAATTTCTAAGAAATCCATTTTCTTTCTTTCTGACAGATCAAAAGGCATTATTTCGATTCACTAGTAATGCAACAACCTCAGGGAAATGGCACTTCTTCCTCGATGAGCACTGGCATCATGCCTTTGGTGAAAGAGACTGTGAGAAAAAGATAGCAATGTCTCGATTTAAAGGTTAGTGGAACTGTTCTAAAATGAGACTGAAGGTGCATTGATAAACAGGACACACATGTACCCTCAAATATACCGGGATACTTTCTTCTGTATCAGGAGAATGTAGATTAAAATTTGAAAATTTTCCTGCAGTGGACATAGCCGGAATGTCTGGCTCTCAGTACGTCAACCAGTGGATAAGACCCCACTTCTGGTTTGTGGTGTACGCTGACCCATCAACGTGCCTCGAGGGGCCGCCCCCAGTTAATGAGGTCATTGAATTTGAAATGGAATTTTTGAATCCTGATTCTTCCGGTGCTGCTAATGACCACTTTGGTGATGATCTGAGAGGTTTGCAAAGTTAACTGTATGGTTGAGTGGCATAATAATGTGTACTAGGTGAACTGCAGTGCATTTTTGGTGAGCGATCAGTGCATAAACATTACAGTGTGTGTGGCAGTATCGGATAGAGATATATGCATGCAGTGGAGTAGGAAGATAAAAAAATATTGGGGGGGGGGGGCAAACCTGACCAATTTGTCTGTTGGTTATTGACCAGTAACCCTTACTGTGTACTGGATTCAAATAGGTGGGAAAGCTGTCCTGTTATTGGGGGGGCTGTTGAATTATTGCAAGGGCCAGTGCCCCCCCAGCCCCCCCGGTTCCTACACCACTGGCATGTATATACATGTAGAAAAATTGTTCCATTGGAACAACTAGGTGGGCTTGTTTTGTTCGCCAAAAATTCAGCAATGATTCACCATGTATCTGTTTCCCAGGGCTACTGCATTTCTACCTCCTATTGCTACTGCTGTACATAGCTGGTATTGCACTCTACTCTCACCGAGTCTGGATAACAATAACCAAAGGAGGCCCCATGCATGAAGTGAGACAGTTTATGCCTTAAATAGGAATTGTTGATGTACGCTATTTCTATATGACAGGTCCTACAAATGCTGTCAGTGGCCATGGGCTTACATTTCATTGCCGCTCTACTAATGCTTATCCACTTTTGGAGGTCAGTGCCTATGTGTAGGGTCAATAAAGATGGAAGAGGGAAGCCAATTGAATGATTCATATTCACTTCATATGTACTCATCATATGTTGTCATTGTGTTACAGGTATTCACTAAATGGAGTAGGAATAGCTCTTTTCTCTGTGCTATCTGAAGGTCAGTGTAGCCAAGCACTCTATTTCTTCTTAATAGCTGCATCACATGTATACCTACATGTAGTGCTTGAGATGTTGGCCCAATGTCAGATGATATGGATGTTGCTGAGTATTTCTGTGGGTTGGACAATTAGTCCATATTCAACTCATCCCATCAGAGACAAGAAGCAACTTCTAACTAACATGATTGTTGCAGCAATGCATGTGAGTATTGTTTCCACTTTTCAACGCCATAGATTCACTGTATGACATGTACACCTCTGAGCCTACCTCTATTAGTATTGGAAGACTAGGAATGCTTGTACCACTCTATGTTTCCAGGTAGCGCTGGTATTGTGGGAGCAGTCATATGATGAAAGCCACTATACCTATCACATCCATGAGAATCATCCTGGCTGGCTACTGGTGCTACTGCGAGTAGTGCTAGCCGTGATGATTGGTTATAACTTGCACCACACTACAAGAGAAGAACGCAGTACATTAAAGAGAGACTTCTACCACAGCTTTGCCATAGTAAGTCGTATAGGGGTTGAAAGTACCTTATTTGCGGGTACATTTTTTGCGGATTTAGGATTCTGTGCATTTTACTGGTATCAAATTTTGCTATTGCTAGTCACCCTCGGCGGTGCGCATGCGCAGAGCTAATTAACGTTGGCTTACCTCGACCAGAGTCTTCCCCGTTTGTGCTCGATGAATGCATCAGAAGTTACATGAAGGGGATCTACTTAGCCCTCCTTAAACCACATCGCTGCCAGCTTTCTCATAGTCCGATCATGAGTAATAATGCATGTATGCGTTTATACTCACGTGCGTGTGTGGCGCTGATCCAAATTTTTGGAAGTATTAAATTTTCATTCTGGTGCAAATCTGCAGAAATATCAAACTTTAAAAAATAGTCACCTTAAGGTACACAAACATGGAATTTGGGACAGAAAGAGGCGTCCTCATTTCTAGGGACCTAATTGGAGGGGTTCTTCTTTATTACTATGTGAAAATTAATGTGGTTTTCATTTTCTGCAGGGCTGTTATTTATGGTTCTTAGCTTTCCCTGCACTAATGTTTGTTGCAGTTCTGTTTGCAGAATACCACAGATTAAAGGTTATTGATATTGAAATAGTGTGTGGGCCCTGATGTTGTAACTAATTAGGACTGGGGAAACAGAAAATTATGTGTACTGTGCTTCACACACACACACACACACACACACACACACACGCACACGCACACGCACACACACACACACACACCACAGGTGGTGACCGTAGGAACTACTTTCATCCAAACAGTGTCGATGATTATTCTAAGTCGTCTCTTTCTCTCGCGCAGTCTCTACTGGGAGGTGTCCTCCCTCTCTTCCTCCACCCTCCCCTTCAAAAGAGACAGAGGCGGCGGAGGGCTTATGACCCTCCTCCATAACTAGAGTCAATCCAATCACATCATTCTATATTATGATAGGATTATTACAGGTCTTACATCATGTTTAATTTGTGTGAGAATTATGTCAGTTTTTGTTAAGTTATGTGAAAATGAGGGTACAATAAAGTTTCTTGTTTTGTATACATATTACTTCTTACGCTTTTTACGCTTGGGGATTATTATAGTCTTTTTGATGGCAGCTGGGAAGTAGTTCACTGGTGTGGCTGTCTCTTCAGTTTGGGTTTCTGTCTGCAGTTCCAAGTCTTCCTTTAATGGACTTCCTTTGGTTTGTTGTTGATTCTCTTCCAATTTCCCACGTACTGGAGTAGTAGCATCGTTTGCTTCACTTTCTTTTTCAATTGCAGTTACGTGTGATTCTTCAGTTGAATTCTCACCGGTGTCTTTTCTTTTGTGAGTACAGAGCCATGGAATATTTATCTTGTGTGCTAGGGTGGCAATTGAGGTGGCCAGCTTTGAGAAATGATCAACTGACCCAGTATCAGATATGTTCTGTCAGAAAAAAACATGTATGGCAGATCAGCACAACACATTCAATTGCATTAGATGATCTGATTTTTCAGTTTTATCCCAATGAATTGGCTCTACCCCTTCAATTAGAGTACATTTTAGCTGGTAGATCAGATTAAATTGCCTTAGGCCATACAATTGAGGTTAAAGCAAGGAACATGCTATATATACCTTCAGTCCAATGGCTCTGGCACTCTTTATGCCTAGCACACGAGCAACAGCTTCGCTTGCACCATGCACACCAATACATGGAACTCCTCTTGTTGCAGAGAGAAATTGAATGTGTTCATGCAGTAATGGTATCCTGACCGACAGACACACCACTACAGCTCTCAAAACACCCCTTTCGAGCGATTTGGTGACTTCATTCACACCAATCACCAACTGTGACCGCTTCACAGCTGCCTCCTCTGGTGTGGGAGTGACAGGTGGTGGGCCCTCATCAACTGACGATGGCAGGGGCTCTCCTGTATCCAGGCACTGTCTCTTAGACACGTGTTCAACTTCCACCTCTGAGTCTACTTCCACACGTTTCCTTTTTCGTTTCTTTTTTGGCATAATATCCAATCCTTTGAGCGAACTATAAAGAGAAATGTATCTTACTTGTCTGCACAACATGTTCAGTGAAAAAAAAGATGTATACCTCTCAAGTTCAGAGAGAATTTGAGAAGCAATATCGTGGCTAACAATTGGCCTGCAGTGAAAGGAGAAATATAATTTTAGCTGTGACAATAGTCTTGCTTTAGTTCACCATTGCAGCTTGAAAGGAAGGTCAAGTGTGTTCTTGAACGATTTCCCTAAACCTTTTGCTACTGTTTTAGCAGGTGTAGCCATTGGTGCAGGCTAGGAATTCGCTCACGTGCTCTTGCTGTCGGCGCAATGCGGGGGCGGGCGGAGAGTATTTTTAATAAGCAGTTGGAATGTGATAGGAAATATAATGAACTACTCATCATCAGATAAATCTCTCTGAGGAGGGCGCCATGTCTAGGACAAAGAAGGGACGACTATTCCTGAGGACTCACGAAGACTGTTTTCTCCACGCCACAAGAGGCTGGTTGAGCTACTGGCCTGTTTCTCTCTCTAGTGTAAGTCAAACCCGGTTTACTGTTTTAGCTGTGCAGATATGAGCCACGTGTGTGTAAACCCGCGCTTTCCAGTTCATTGTGTGCGCACGTTCCAACTAGTCATACGGTCTGCGCTGCACGTACGAGCTGGAAATACCTGCAAAAAAGCTTTGAACATTTGAATATGAACCAGAGCCTCTTTACGTGTACATACATGCACATGTAGGGGTGTGTGCGTACGTAGCTACAGAAAGACACTTGCAAGTGTTTTGCAATGCTTTATACATTGCAACATAGCATTAGTGTCTGTATACTTGGTTTGTGCTGTGTGTACTGTAACATTACTAATCATTCATGCAACTAGTTGTGCAATATGCACAGGCGTAAAAATCTACATGTACATCCAGCTATGAGCAGCCTAGTTACGGCCATTTGCTTCTCGGAAAACACTACACAGATGTGTACTGATACATTCTCCAGCTTATTATTGCAGTAACATCTTTAGTGGTTGAAATGGTCTCAACTGGGGATGCTCTAAAGTCTCCAGCTCCATTTTTGCAGCTCACATAAACAATTTTCATTGATTCTGCATGTTGTCACATATACAATCATTTCCCACAATTAGCTCATCTCTCCTACAAAGAGAACAGGCTATTTCCCAAAGCTATATGCATCACATGTGTATAAATACTTGCATGTACATGTATTACCATGGGAGGTAGAAAGGTATATTTATACTGTGTGTCTAGATGCTGTGATATTAATTGCAACGTTGATTTTGTTTGACCTCAAAATGTGTTCTAGGAAAAACTAATGCTTGTGCGAGTGACCCTACCTGATGGGCATCATTTCCTTACAACACTGTCCCCTAATCCTTTGTCCTACAACTCTGTGTGGAAGGGAGTCTCTCGAGAGCGCTACCTCGAAATTGATACCAGTTTTGCCAAGCAGCTAGGAATCACTGCTCCGAATATCGAGGTGAGTTTATGTGCACCTTTTATATCACAAGATTTCCATACGTATGTGTATAGTAGTCACCAAATATTACTAAATTGTGTAGTACAGTATGTAATGGTCACCCTTGGGACAGGAGCAAGTGGCTGTTATAGAGAGGTGGCCTTATTGATGAGCATAGTGAGCCCTCCTAGTGATCTGAACAGGCAATTTTTCTGTGATGGGCACCGTACATACCGTAATGTTGTACATGCTTCTAATTTTGCGTGTGCACTCTCCCACTCGCCAACAATGCATAGCATTCAACTAGTTATTGTTTTAATGTGTGTCATTAACTAAGGGACTCTACTCAGTGACCACTATATACTAGGTGGCTGCCTAACTGAGGTGACCACTAAGTGAGATTTCACTGTATAGGGATGAATTGTGACATGCATGTACACGTGTATTGCATCATACACATTTAAAATTTATATCTTGTACTCCTTGTGGTAAGTAAGCTTGTGACTCTTACTTATAGGTAGCTGTGGAGGTTGTAGAGGACATTGAGCGCTGCACTGACCTCTACCTGGAGCCGGTTCATCCCGATGATCTCGAGAAACTAGTGAGCTATGAAAACACCCAAGAACATCCGTATACTCAATGGAAACCCTCTAATCAGGATACTCTGTGATGAGGAAAGCCTGGCTTTCCCACTCGACCTTTGAGCTCAGGACACTTTCTTCCGCATGAGAAATTTTGAAGTTCCACTGTAAATATTATATACATAGAGGCACAGATTACTCACCGGTGTCCACTGGTGTTCCTGTGTGTGACTATCAATAGAAAATATTCTCTATATATATATCCTTCATGTTCTGTAGAGATATATATGTTCTAGTGAATCTGCATAGTTGTAGGATGTGCTCTAATCTTGTATTACACAGGAGTCCAACCATGGCAAGATCGAGTATGAATTGCTGAACAGAATCAGAGTTGTGTCTGGCCAGTCCTTCACTTTCCCCATTTGGATCGACAGTGTAGTGGTCCCAGTTAGAGTGGGTAAGGGATTTCAGCAGAGAATTGAGGCAGAGATTGAACTAGATTTATAGCCCCACAATCAGGATCCCTGAAATGCAGACAGTTTTTGCTGTCCTGAATACTGTGATTGTGCTTTCCAACCCTAAAAACAGGACCTTCACTAATCAGGACACCTCACTAATCAGGACACTCACTAATCAGGACACTCACTAATCACTAATCAGGACACCTCACTAATCAAGACATTATTCTGTCCCAAGTCTGTCTGACAGGTTCCTCTTTACTAAGCCACCAATGGTTTCTGTAGATATTGTGGTCATTGGATATCATTGACACTTATAGTGTGTGGTTTCCCTATATCAACTTATCAATGAGGACTTATGTATTGTGTGTTGTGCAGTTTCCTCTGAGCCTGCAGCCAAATGGGTCCTCCTGGGATCAGATGAGACAGGTGCTCGTGGAGAGAGGGCAACGGTAGTTAGATTCAAAGGAGCACCATCTCCATCCAATAGCACATCGAGTTCGTATACTTCGCCGACTGGGTCCGTCAAAGCTGATGATAGTTCTGATCATCTTTCCGGACCGTCTTTCTCCGTGAGAAAGGACCTGCTCTGCGCCACAGGAATGGTGAGTGGATCAGAAGGATCCTCGCCAGAGTCCAATATCGATAACGTCAGTGTCTCAAGTAGTGCAAGTAGCAAGCTGTTCGAGTTATTATGGCGCCCTTTCTTCAACGTCACTAGTACTCAACGCTCGTTAGCACCAGAGGACTCGGATAGGTCTAGTACCAGAACACCGGAACCAGCTGTATCAGCCCCACCCACTTTTTTACAGCCACAGGAAACACAGTTTAAACACAAGAAGACCAAGTCATGGTCGCATCCAACTGATCCCGGATTTCGTTTAAAACTCCCCAAGTACGTCGAGACTCCTAGTATGGATACTCTTCTAAGAGTACAGCCCCACTCAATTGGGGGTCCTGATAAATATTCCATGAAGAATGGGGGGCAGAGTAGTCATGGGCCCCCACAGTGGGAGTATTCTCGTCTCTTTGATGTATACGTCCATCCGTCAACTTTTCCCGAGATCTCCAATTATTACCATTCTTCAAAGAATTTAGGATCATTTCTTGTCCAGGTCAAGTCAGCCAATCCTCCCAAAGCTAGTTCACAGTCGCAGGGGAACCAGAATGAAATTCACCCCCCGCAGCCCCCCCAATCTGCAGACCCCGCAGGGGCTGATACCAATACCATAACCTCTCCCATCAGTGAAACTCGACTTGAACTGGCACGTCTCTTCAGTACTATTGCAGAGTTGTCATCTCCAGCACACGACACAGAATCAGACACAAGTGATAGTAGCAGCAAATCAGCAACTTCCCAACCACTCACCTTTGCCAAAACACTTGTATTGAGACTCTGTTTTGCTACAAAGCTCATTTCTTGTGAAGACAGCAGGGTTTGCCCCCTCCCTCATCCTCCCTCGAGTGATCCCGGTGAACTATCAGAGAGTCAATTGGACTGCAAAGAGGTACTGAGGGTTGCTCCAGGCCACATCGTGATGAGTCACATTGTCCAGCAACAACTTCAGACTGGTGCCTGCTCTCTGGTAAGAGTTAGTCACGTCTCAGATGAAGGGCGGCTCCCTGCTTCCAAAGGCCAAGTAACACTCCACATTCGTCCATTGGACATGAAAGCGTCAATCTTACTCGAAGTGAGTCAAAGATACACAATGTACATGAAAAAAGGTGTGCACAGAGCAAACTAGGCAAACAGTGGACGTCTGTTTCAGGCTGGTTGGCCCTCATCAGCACCGTGTATGCCTAGCTGCTCTGTGACAGTCTAGACTTATATACCCTAGGCAGGCCTGAGCATGTAATATCTGTGAAGCTGCTACTGCCATTGACCATCCACCCACAATCATGGGCGGAGCCAAAAGGCACACAATACAATTATAATAGTGAGTACAATAGTTATAGTAACCACAATAATTTCACTACAAAACTTTTAATTTTGTAGCATCGACACAAGTTAGAGAGCAGTATGAAGTCTTGGGTGGTCCAGGTTCGGAAGAATAACCCGTTTGGAGCTGTACTCGTCAACAATCAAATATTACCTCTCCTGGATTATAGTGGTATGTGGGTTAAAGAGGGGACCGGAATTTCAGGACAACTAATTAGGACAGTACTACATTATGTCCTAAACCAATGGCATTTGGAAATTGCTAAACTGCCTGTCTTATCAAGGCGCCTCTTTCAGAGTGTCATCGTTACTGTTTTTACAATAGGCACACATGATATATTGCTCTACTACAATACTTATTGCTTGTAATAAACCATTTTTCATGCAATCAGCAGTTCCCTTTTACTGTGTTTCAGATAGCTGCTGTTATTGCAGCATTGAAGTGGTTTCCAGTAACCCAAAACCGAGAGGTAGCCAAAGACCCTTGTCCTATCTAATGATGACCCCTCAAGACTACACTCCAAGCCGGGTTACTGCAAGGGTTAAGATCACTGTGGACACATCACAGTCGAGGCCTCTGAATGAACTGTCAATTCCTCCAATCGAGAAGTTAAATCCACTTCCAATTGCCCTCAACCCCAAACACTTCGGGTAAAAATGAGCTTATTTTCAGCGCATGTTATAGCTTCCTCTAAATAATCATGCTTCATATGAAGTTGAATGTCTACCGCACCAATATATACATATAGCAGTAGGCTGAATACTCAGATACTATGTTCCGTTTTCTTCAACTCTAAATAGGCCTGTTTACCTTGCTTTGTGTCCCTACAAATTTGTGTACATACGTTGCATTGTTCTAATACCAACGCAGGGCCTTTGATGATCTGATAACGAGGGGGAGCGTGTTCCTCCGCTCCGCGTTGCTGCAGTGTCAGAGGCACAAACCTAAGGGGCGGCTCCTCATCAGTGGCACTGCGGGAGACGCAGGGTTGCTGTGTGGCAAGACCAGCCTTGCCCAGCTCATTGTGCAGAAATTCACTTCTCACCCCACATATGCCCATGTACAACTCATTGACTGTACCACATTCCGAGGTACGAAATCTCCACAAGATCTGAACCCTGCTACAAGGCCGTAGACAACTTCGTTTGTTTGGGGGTGCTCAGACATTTTGCAAACGTACACAAGTATGCCGCGGTTTCACTCTATGCAACACCCTCTGATGGTTATGGTATAGCTTAGCTCTGAAATATTGGGGATGCTTCATCACCCCCAAGCACCCACTTGTCTACGGCCTTGCTGCTATCATTACAATAAGGAACTGATGGGTCTCTACAAGTAGGGAAAAAAATTAATTATTAAGGAATGTTTTAATAGAGCCCACATCATCTCCTTATAATGATTGTAGGGGCAAAGGACAATTTGTGTTATGTACAGTGTGTGGGGACAACTATGTAGATGTTATGGTTATTCCTGCAGTGCAGACAGTTGTGAGAGTTGGCAAACGTATAGGGGATATTTTCGAAATGGCTGTCAACTGTCAGCCTGCAGTGGTCATACTGGATAACCTCCACAATGCAATGCCTCGTTTTCAGGACGTCGAGGAGCAAACATCCGGCGAAGGATTTCTTAGCTTAAAAAAAGTGCAAGGTATGAATGACATACAGTAAGTGATCCCTCAATGTATGGCTATAGGGCCATGTATACAATGTCCTTTGTAATGAGTCCAGATTTCTGGGATTGTAGTGTACGTAAATGTGGCATCACTACTACAGAAGTGTCCACACTCATGATAAGAGGGATCACACTGCATTTGGACACTTTATGATAAGAGGGGTCACACTGCATTTGGACACTTTATGATAAGAGGGTCACACTGCATTTGGACACTTTATGATAAGAGGGGTCACACTGCATTTGGACACTTCATAATAAGAGGGTCACACTGCATTTGGACACTTCATAATAAGAGGGGTCACACTGCATTTGGACACTTCATAATAAGAGGGTCACACTGCATTTGGACACTTCATAATAAGAGGGGTCATGCTGTATTTGGACACTTCATAATAAGAGGGTCACACTGCATTTGGACACTTTATGATAAGAGGGGTCACACTGCATTTGGACACTTCATAATAAGAGGGGTCACACTGCATTTGGACACTTTATGATAAGAGGGGTCACACTGCATTTGGACACTTCATGATAAGAGGGGTCACACTGCATTTGGACACTTCATGATAAGAGGGGTCACACTGCATTTGGACACTTCATAATAAGAGGGGTCACACTGCATTTGGACACTTCATAATAAGAGGGGTCATGCTGTATTTGGACACTTCATAATAAGAGGGTCACACTGCATTTGGACACTTCATAATAAGAGGGGTCACACTGCATTTGGACACTTCATAATAAGAGGGTCACACTGCATTTGGACACTTCATGATAATAGGGGTCACGCTGCATTTGGACACTTCATAATAAGAGGGTCACACTGCATTTGGACACTTCATGATAAGAGGGGTCATGCTGTATTTGGACACTTCATAATAAGAGGGGTCACACTGCATTTGGACACTTCATAATAAGAGGGGTCACACTGCATTTGGACACTTCATAATAAGAGGGTCACACTGCATTTGGACACTTCATAATAAGAGGGGTCATGCTGTATTTGGCCCCTCTTCTAATAAAGGCAGTTAGGCTGTCTGCCAAGTTAATGCAGTACAAGACTAAGTATAACAGTTAGTGTCCATGATATCCTATTACATCATAATCAGTGTGTCTGTATGTACCATTAGTGTTGATGGACCAGCTGAGTGCTCTAGACAGGACAGCGGACCAGGTGCTAGTGGTAGCTACTACCAAGTCCAGAGAGGACCTCCACCCTACGTTACTCCACTCCAGAGGTAGTCATGTGTTCGAAGAAACACTGGAGATTCCAGCTCCTGATTTAGTGAGGATGATATGGAGAACTTTGTTGACATGTTAAAGTGTGTTTCTGCGTATTCCTTAGGCTGGGCGTGAGGCAATTCTCAATGCAGTAATGGAATCCAAAGCAGTTTTCTTGGACACAGAACTGAAGTAAGATGTAATAGTATCGTCAACGTATAGACACCCTTGGAAGAGCAATGGGTGTAGCGAGGTGTCCTGATTTCAGGGGTTGAAAAGTCGTTTTTGTAACAATTACAGTATGTCATCATTAGCGGAATTCCATTGTATGCTGCAGTTAATTACACACATTGCATCACTCCTTAAGTATATTGGTGTATTACATGTATATAGGCAAATAGCTCTAAAAACTGAGGGATTTCAAGTTGGAGATCTGGTCAAGGTTGTTGACCGTGCAATCAGCTGTGTCCAGATCAGGAATACTTGCCCTGAGGCACTGAACACTGCAGCCTCAAGTCCTGTTACGAAACGGCATTCAAAAATATTTGATGACGTTGGAAGTGGCGGTGGAACAAGTCCACTAACGACTAGGAGCCTCCCCTCGTCACCACTTCGGAAGCACCATCAGCTAAAAAATGTCAAATCACTCAGCCCTCCTCTGAACCAGAAAAGGAGATCTGTACACCATATCAATTTGTCTACATTAACTCTAGTTGAGAGAACACAAAATTATCTTGAATTCGACCAAGATGGTAGAATGAAATTGACCGAACGTGATTTTCGTGTGGCTTTAAATGGCTTTGTGCCGCTGACTCTTCATGGCCTGTCACTACACTCCACTGGATCCATCGACTTCTCGCGTGTGGGAGGAATGAAGGGAATTAAGAAGGTTCTGAGGGAGACAATCCTATGGCCTAGCAAGGTACGAGGGAATAGTCACCACACTGTGGCTGTGTTGTGTCAGATGCTTCTCTCTCCCTTCCTTCCCCTTTCTTCCCTCTTTCATCTTTCATCTCAATCTCCTTCCCTCTCTCACCCTCTCCCTCCCTTCCCTCTCCTTCCTTTCTTCCCTCTTTCATCTCATCTCCTTCCCTCTCTCACCTTCTCCCTCCCTCTCCCTTCCTTCCTTCTCTTCCCTCTTTCATCTCAATCTCCTTCCCTCTCTCCCCTCTCCCTCTCACATTTCCAAAATCTCACTCTCTCCAGTATCCCAAGCTCTTCACACAGTGCCCCATCAGAATGTGCAGAGGTGTCCTTCTCTATGGTCTCCCTGGGACTGGAAAGACTCTCCTTGCCAGTGCTATTGCCAAAGAATTTGGACTCAATTTTATCAGTGTAAAGGTGTGCTCACCACATACATGTGATTCATGCTTAGAAAGGAAGCACAACTTGATCGCCCAAAACAGTCATTTCCATTGGTAGCCTCAGTTGGGATTTGAACGCACGACACCTGCTTTCTAAGCGATGCTCTTACCTATTAAGCTACTGAGGCAGCTCAGCTGGCTGGGCCAAATCACACACACTGGCAAGCAAACAAGGCCAAAGCAGTAACCTGATAAACATTATGAACAAATCACTGCAAGAGATGCTGAGAAAGGCAAGGCAACACAACAACACAACAGAAAGGCAAAGCAACACAACACAACTCGCCCGAAACAGTCATTTTTCAAAGAAAAATTGGCTGCCTCGGGTGGGATTCGAACCCACGACCATCCGCTTTCTAGGCAACGCTATTACCAACTAAGCTACCGAGGCAGTACATATTAGTACACATGCTGGCATCATCCACATGGGATTTATTGACAGGGTCCTGAGATTCTTAGCAAGTATATTGGAGCTAGTGAACAGGCAGTGAGAGATCTATTTGTGAGGTAGGAAGTGAACAAAGCTCTCCTTCCTTTTCTTCCCTCTTTCATCTCAATCTCCTTCCCTCTCTCCCTCTCTCCCTCTCTTAATTTCTCCTCCATTACTTGCACATATACACATAATCATTTGTTGCATATACAATCTGTGTGCAGAGCGCAGGCCGCTAAACCATGTGTCCTTTTTTTTGATGAATTTGACTCCCTGGCACCAAAGTAAGTACTTCTCTATTACACAGTACAGTGTGGGTGTAAACCATAGAATGTATATACATGTACACTGCTCCCCTGATGATTTGATCTCTAATTTCTTACTACAATAGGCGTGGCCAAGATCGCACAGGTGTGACTGACAGAGTTGTTAACCAATTACTCACTCAGCTTGACGGAGTGGAGTCATTAGAAGGTGGCTACTCTAATATTCACGTGTGAATTTAGTTTTAATTAGAGGGGCATAGGGAAATCTCCCCTTCATTCTGTTGTGTGTTGTCTGTAGGGGTGTACATGGTAGCAGCTACCAGCCGGCCTGACATGATCGATCCTGCCCTCCTACGACCGGGACGTATCGACAAGTCCATACTCTGTAATTATCCCAACGAAGTGAGTCCTTCTGTGTCAGTACATATTACAAGTGTGAAAAGCAATGCAACTTAAGACCCCTTCTGATTTGGGGCAGAAAAGAAAGTGTCCTGCTCAAACAAAGTGTCCTGATTTGACAGAGGTTGAAAACATAATCTCAAAGGGTGCTCTGTTCATTAAGACCCATTTCAGGATGTCCCATTGTAGCTAGATGTAAAACACACACTAACAACAGTATACCATGTATTCCAATATGCACATTTCTACAGGACGAGCGACTAGAAATTCTGAAAGCTCTTAGCAGAGACATGAGCCTACAGAACGCAGCAGGGTTGAGTCAAATAGCCCACGGCACTGAGAACTACACCGGAGCTGATCTCAAGGCATTGCTGTATAGTGCACAGCTTAGGGCAGTACACAGAGCGCTGGAAGAAGATAGAACTGACTTGAAGACATCTTCAACCAATGTCGAGACGACCACAGAGACTGTTGACGTGAAGGAACCAGCTCCCTCTAGAGTGATGGTGTACAGGCTGAGTGACCCCAGATGTACAGGAACACAAGCAGAGGCTGAGCTTGAACAAAGGGTAATAATATGCATGTGAAAAAACATCTGGTGGGGCTAAGCGATCCCTGGACAGCGCTGTTTCAAGCTTATTAGCTCTCGTCAGCAGGGAATACGCACAACTTGTCTAGCACACCACCGGTTTATATACGCAAGGCGCACCAGAACACTCTACATGTACATCAAATTAGTGACTGGTTCATTGCTGATTGCCGTTTTACAGGCAGTAACTTTGCAGACAATGGCTATGGAGAGAGCTGGGATGGCGACTCTGAAACATGACATTCATGTATGAACACACACACACACACACACACACACACACACACACACACACACACACACACACACACACACACACACACACACACACACCTGTTAAAGACCTACTGTAATATGCCATGTCAGGGTGGTGGTGATGAGAGAAGGCAGTTGTACATTACAAGAGAAGATCTGACAGAGGCTTTAAAAGATATCAAACCTTCTGTGTCATCAGAGGAAAGACAGAGATTTACCGAAATGTGAGGCAATTAGTGAACATAGTCTGTATGTATTGTGTATAATGCCCACCCACCCATCCATCCCCCCCCCCTCACACACACACACACACACACACACACACACACACACACACACACACACACACACACACACACACACACACACACACATCCACCAACCACACAGATATGACAGGTTCACTGGGAAGGTTCCTCAAAGTCTCAAAGATGTTCTCAACCAAAGATCTACCATGGCATAAACCACATTCTCAGATCACTAGTTTTTTCACATCTTTAAATATTAACGTTTGGCATTATATACACATCATCACAGCTAGATCTAGACTGTTGGGTAGTTAATATTATTGCAGCTCAGAACGTAGCAGTACAATATGCAGCACACGGAATGATTAGCTGGCTTGAAACAAGTACAACTAAATGCTACATTGATATCGAGAGTTGATCTTCAGTGGGAGTTAGGTTGTGGTGGATCCACCATTACTAGTGGCTTGACTAGCCTCCTGTAAGGCATACTGGCCTTGACTGCAGCAGGTCTGAAACCCAAGGAACCACCACTTCTTTTCTTCTTCGGTTGACTGCTGGCTCAGTTGAAACACCTGCGGCAGACGACACAGCAGGGACTCCAGGTACACGGACGTCACTGTTGGATTGTATTTGTTGAAGTAAGCTTCAATCTCTTCGACGGTGGCTCCTAGCGGGTTCACAGTGAGGAATGTACTGAGGACTGTTATGATAGCTACTTCTGATTCAGAGAATCCAGATGCCTTTGAGTCGTCCGATGAGCCCAGCATGGAACGTGTTTTGGCATAAGCAGCGGCGTTGGCAGCGAGTGAGTCGCTATTCTCATCCATGGTTTCATCTTCCTCTTCTGTCACGCTGCCCTTGTGGGTTGACCCCTGCGTAGATTAGCACTAATTACATCCACACAATTACAAAGACAAACATGTATCTACGTACAGTGGTGCTCCCTCCTTCACCTCCAATCACCTTCTCCCATTCCTTGGGAAATCGCTGCAAGCATAGATTTAACATTGAGAAATACACTAACATTACAAGAAGGTGTGTAGAGAAAACATGTATACTTTTGTACGTGCATTAATACTCATGTACCTGCTTGAATTGGGTGATGAGGGTGTTAAGCTGCATAATCTGTAGAATAGGAAGAGTTAATGTAACTAATAGTACTCCAAGGCCACACATGTTACCTGTGTTTCTTTCTTCCTGAGAGCAGCAGCATGTTCTGACTTCATCTCTTCCATTGCAGCCTCATGGTCTGGGAAATCAGACACACATACACACGTACATGTACACACATGTACACGTACACACACGTACACACACACACACACACACACACACACACACACACACACACACACACACACACACACACACACACACACACACACACACACACACACACACACACACACACACACACACACACACACACACACACACACACACACACACACACACACACACTAATATACCTGGAGTAGGCTCGGGCGTCACTACTCGTACTTTCTTAGTGGCTGGTTCCTCAACCTCCTCTTTCTTCCCCTCCAGAACAGTTTGCATTGTTTGGGACAGCCCCTAGAGAGAGGAGAAGGAGAGAGAGGGAAGGAAATAGGGTGAGGGAGAATGAGAGGAAAAAGAGAGAGAACACCATAAACTCAGCAATAGATAAGGATGCTAATAGTACTGATAAGGCTCACATTAGCATAGTCCTTCCACTGACTGATGGACTTGCGTTGTGGCTTGGTGAAACCATCCCAGGCCACCTTCTGTGCACAGGCTGCTGAGAGCACATCTTCAATAACTTTGGCTGCAATAATAGAATAACAACCCTTAGTTGCAATTCCACCTCACTGTATACTGTACACAGACACTACATTCCATCCGAATTTCAAGTTGTGATTGTAACTTACATTCTTTCAGGAGTCGTTCGTACTTTTTTTTCCTAGTTGATGCCCACTCTTCGTCCTCTTTCTCCAAATCCTTCAGTTTCTTGGCCACTTTACGGGAGTGTGTGTTGCAACTGCTGATGAGGCCAAAAAACGTGTTGGTTGTGGATGAGTTACAGTTGCCTTTTTCGATCCAGGTCTTGATGTTTTTCGCCGCGAGCCAAAATGTCTCCTCGTTGTGCAGTTCGGCCGATATCATCCCCGCAGTTGCCCCACTGTATGATAAGGGCTCTGATGTATCCAAACGTTTGTTGATCTCGCTGTCTGAGCGAGGCTGGGCATAATCAACATGGATTTTACTTGTATCGCTCAGTGAGTTGGAAGGCCCAACACGAATCCTACACCCACTTAAAAC
Organism: Theonella swinhoei; assembly: GCA_963970385.1. NCBI lineage: Eukaryota > Metazoa > Porifera > Demospongiae > Tetractinellida > Theonellidae > Theonella > Theonella swinhoei. The sequence continues at coordinate 597,294 of OZ019959.1, forward strand.
TATAGCCCTCTCCACGTCTTCTTCGAGCTCAAACTGGACATGCCCAAAATTTCTCCCCTTGGAGACACGGATATCGACCACCTTCCCGCACCTCTCAAAGAGGTCTTGAAGATGTTTATTGGTCGCATTGTCAGGTAGGCTCCCGACAAAGACAGTTTTGCAGATACCTTGCTTTGGGCGCAAGGTGGGCTTTTTGTCAAAGGGTGAAGCAGGGATGAGTATCACAGACCCGCACACGACGATGCCTGTGGTGGGGTCCTGGATCAACTCGTCGGAGGACATTGATGGGAGGGGCGGAGGGAGAGGGGGTAAGGGGTCACTAGGTCGACCACGACGAGGCTCTAAGTCATCCAACGGATGACGATAATAGGGATCGTCAAGTGGGGAAGGGCCATAACGTTTACGCTCAAGTTCATCAAAATCAGCGTAATTCCGCTCTCGTGCCCTGTCCTCATAATAGAGGTCACGTGGAGGTGGTAAGTAGCGAGAGGACTCGAGATCCCTAGCTAATTCGTCTCTTCTATCACGATAATCATCTCGATACATGGCTTCCTTAAGAGGAAATACACATGCAAAAACATAATCTGTGCTCATCTCATACACACATACACAAACACATACCACCGCGCATTTGTTACGATCTATACTATGTATGTACTGACAAGTACATGCAGTACTAGTCAGTAGCCAGCTATGCATACTACTACAGCCAGCCACTTTTGACTTGTGCATGGGTAACAGAGAGAGACTAACTCATGCAGTCAGGTAGGGGGAATTACGGGTGGAGAGTAGGCCCGCCCTTACCAACAGGACAATGTAGAGCTAGTGTGTGTAACCGTTTCAGAAAATGGCGTCTTTTGCCACCATAAGAAACCTTCAACCCATGTGTTCAAACTGCTTTTTCCTAGTCTCTAAACTGTCTCTATGCTTGCCACTTACCTTTGAGAGTCTCGAACTCGACTAAGCACCACGAAAAAGCCAAGTCTGAGCTTCTACCCACCTTTAGTAAAAACACGCACGAGGGCAGACACCGAGTACGTATCTCCTGCGCATGCGTGTAGCTCTCAGCGTAGTTAACCTTTAACCTTGGCGCGCGCGAGAATATGGCTGAAGCATCCAAACACAAGCAGACACTGCAGGAAGCCATTGCTGCTCTAACTGAAGGTATAAATAATGTTTAGCACTTACTAGAAGAAAGTGTCGTTTGCGTCATTTGAAGATGCCTGTGTAAGCTTATTCATGTAACATTCAGGTGGCAGGAATCAGAGCGATCTGAAGAGCTGTGTGATTGTTGTGGAGGAAGCTGCAAGAACTGATGGTCTCCTACCCAATCACATTCTCTCACTCTCCAACTTTATTGCATCTCGAAATGCCAGTGTGTGGTATTGTGTGTGTGTGTGTGAGAGAGAGAGCTTGTTAACTGATCCACCTTCTGACTATACTCATCCATAGATTCCACTATACTGAGCCGAACTGTTCGCAGTCTGATTCCCAGGACTTCAGTTCCCTGTTCTGCCGTTTTACGACTCATGGGCTCCCTAAAGGGGCAAACCCTTTCATTACAACTGCTAATTATTCGCTGGATCATCCTAGTCTATGACATCATTGACAATAAAGCTGATCTTCATGCTATCTATGGAGCTCTGTTTTACTATCTTCAGGTCGACGAACTGGTATGGGAGACTGATACACAATTGATGAAATAATAACTGTACTGTGTTCTCTATTACAGCGACCAGTAATTTGCCAGCTGCTCTGCTACCTGACCAGGAGATGTGATGGTGAGGACTGTACTCTGTGTACCACCCTCTGAAATGAGGACACCTCTAATAGGGACACATCTTCAGGTCCCAACTCTATTGAAGCCTGTACATACCACCCTCTGAAATGAGGACACCTCTCTAATAGGGATACATCTTCAGATCCCAACTCCACTGAAGCCTGTACATACCACCCTCTGAAATGAGGACACCTCTCTAATAGGGACACATCTTCAGATCCCAACTCCACTGAAGCCTGTACATACCACCCTCTGAAATGAGGACACCTCTCTAATAGGGACAGTTACATACACTTTGTCTTGCTGTCAGTAACCCACTTCAGAGTCCAGCAACTTACTGAACTAGCGAAGCATGTGGACAGCTCTAGAGGGGCCGAGGCCGGTCTCTCGGCTCTCTTCACACTCTACCACTCTTACTGCCCTCACATGGTGGGCAGGACACAGCTCAGTCGGAAGAGGGTGAGCTGAAATCCCATCGTATGAGTCACGTTAGCATTAGCAGGGTTTAATCTAGACATATCTGACTAGTACTCAGAAGGTCCTGGGTTCGAATCCCAGCTGGATCCTGAGTTTTTTCAGGATCTTTCATAATGACTTGGCTTGATGTTTCGTTGATAGTGTTTCCATCATTTAGGCTGTTTGATAAGTTACATGTGTCCTTGAGGGGGCAAAATTAATAATTGAAGAAACTTGGGGGGGGCACATTTGACAGGGCAGGAGGGGGATTGTTGATGGTGTCATATGCTTGGGGGGGGGGGGGCAACTGAAATCCTTGAGGGGGCATTTTCCCCCCTGTGCCCCCCTGGATTTTCCCAATCTTCTATTATGAAAATAATTGCCTGGAATGAGCATGGTGTATATTAAAAAGTGTCTACATTTCTGCTAATTCTATCCTGTAGGCCTGGTTTCGTCCCTTCGAAAAGCAACTTGCATCAAATATTAGAAGACTGCAGAAGGCAAGACCAATCCTATCCATGCTAGCCATACGTCATGTAAAGTGTTGTCATTCAACTGATGTTTTTTTTTTCAATAGAATAGTCCATCAACTGATTCTGGTGCTAGTCAGGAAGAAAGGGCTACAAGCGAAGACTTGCACACACGTCTAACAGCAGCTCCACCAGTAAGAGAAATACCAATACCTCGATCACAACATGTATATATTGATCATTCTAATCCAGCCACCAAAGAGGTCAAAGGTGCGTGTGACAACAGTACCAAATCCACTCCCATCGTTGAGGAGGGAAGGGAGGAATGACAAGGTGTCTACTGGAGAGTTGAATACACACCGTCAGCTCTGTGACAATATCACACATGTAGAGGTCGGTGAATAGCACACTAGAATCTACCAGCACACTACCTGTAGGGATACTTTTTGCTTCAGGTGTTACAATTATTAGTCATTTTGCATGTCCTATGCTGTATCCTTCAAGTTCCTCTCTCCTTCCTTCTTTCCAGTTTCCATCGCAAGTTGCAAGTGTTCTTAACTCACACTCTGTACAGCACCTATTCTCAGTTGGCAGTGAACCATCTACCAGCATCAGATTTACCTATTGGCTGGAGCACAGCTTTGGATATGGTGTGTGTGTGTGTGTGTGTGTGTGTGTGTGTGTGTGTGTGTGTGTGTGTGTGTGTGTGTGTGTGTGTGTGTGTGTGTGTGTGTGTGTGTGTGTGTGAGCTACAGCATGTCTCTCACCACTCAGAGCTGGACCAATACACTCCTGGCACTGTGAACCATGACCTCCAATGTCTCCTCCAGTCCCTTTACAAACTAACCAAGTTCATTCAGGTACCATCTACATAGACCACATGTATTAATGGTTGGATATTTCATACCTGTTCTCCAGGAACCAATTCCAACAGTGGAAAGTTTCCTCCACATTCTCTTGGAGGAATGGAATGGAGACGACTACCGACATGAGATACTGAATCTCCTAACACACATTTCTCTCCAACCATTTGACAGTTAGTTGAAAAATGTACAAGTAGAAGTGAAGAAAGAGAGAGTGTCTATTGCAGGTTTAGAGGAAGGCTTCTTAAGACCTCTCAAGCAAATTTTTGTCTCAAAAGAAAGAGAATTTAAGGTGCTAAAGATAAGTTCTATCTTCCTCTCTTCACTCTCTTCACTCTCTCCCTCTCACCCTTCTTTCCCCCCCCCCCCCCCCCCCCCCCCCAGTTTGCAAGTCTGGTGAGTTTATCTCGGTTACTAAAGAATATTGCACTGTTTGAATGGCCCAGGCATCATAAGAGAACAGTGCCATCTTCTGACGGTCAGCCATTGCACAGGTATTGTAATACATTGTTTGACTGGGTCAATCATTTCAATAAAGGGCAGATATAAACATTTTCATTTGTTGACCTCTTTCAAAATGGGCCGTCCATCTTGATGTGGGTCAATTGACCCAACTTCATTGTATTTGACCCTAAAATGAAATATTTCTTATCTCAGAGTGTCACTGTTCTCTACTGTTACTGAGGAAGATGCAGAAGATTTTAACCCTCTCATCACCATACGTTTGTTCATTAAATATGTGGACCACCTAATTTTGATTGCCCTAGAAGTAAGTTATGTTGTGTATGTGAAGTCATACTTAATTGATTTTCTCTTTCTGCCCACTTAGCAAGAGGAGCAGCATATGCTCGTGTTCCATGCAGCAATGATGTTTTATGAAGTGGTTAGTGTGACATGCAAAAGGAATGACGTCTCTCTGAAGGAATGACTTCCGATAATGACTCTCTTTCTCTCTCCCTCTCCCTCTCCCTTTCTCCCTCTCCCTCTCCCTCTCCCTCCCCCTCCCCCCCTCTCTCTCTCTCAGGTGGCTGACCTACCCAGAGTGTATGGCATTCCTCACCTCTCCCTCCCCACTCCCTCCATCCTTCTCTCTGGACTGCTGGGACCCACCCCAGTCCATGTGTCCAGGGCATGCTCCCACCTAGTCAAGTGAGGAACAGTTGATTAACTAGTTAGACCCTTTAATTTAGACACTTAATTGGCATAGAGTTACATGTGTACATTTACGCTGCCTGTCTTTGTGCTTCAGAGTAAAGCAAAGTCTATCTGATTTGAGCAGAGTGAGTGCATTTTATCAAACTTTCCATATACATTGTATGTTTGATTGTGTGATATTGTGTGTTGTGTGCAGAATGAGAGAGATCTTCAGCTGACACAGATGTTCAATAGCATGGTGTTAGATTTCTGTGATGCTCTCTGGAGGAACATGATCTTTAAGAAGAAGAGTAAGACCAGCTACCCTACGCTAGCTTTTGACTTACCTCGGTGAGCCCTGTCTTCTCTGTCAACACTTGCCTTTTCAACAGAGTCTCTCTCCCTCTCACCCTCCCTCTTTCTTCAGAGACCTCCTTGAATCCTGTTCCATACTACAGCCCCACAAAAGGCTCAACTTAGTCCACCATCCAGCCCTCATAGGTCTTGTAATACAGTTCTTTATGGAGGTATGTTGCCTCCCATTCTACTGCCTGTCTATCCACCATTCTGGTCCCACTCTACTGTACAGTGGAGCATATGGACTCCTGAAATGAGGACACCTTAATAAAATAGCACCTTTCCTATAGAAATGAGTATATATGCCTTGAAATGAAGACACCTCACTAGTAAAGATACTTTCTTTCTGCCCCAAGTGTGTCTGCGTTAGAGAATTCACTGTACACTTAATGAGTATGTCAGGACCTAAAGTAGAAAAAGGGCTTGCATCCCATTATGTAATAGTGTTAAGTATTGAATGTTCATTCTATCTATCCACAATTGTTATTGTATACAGACACAAGAAGCTGATAGACTACACCAATTAGCGCCCAGTGCAATATGGCAAGAGTCTCAATTCAAGCAAGTTTACCTCCAGTTTCTGAGCCAGAACTACTTGACTGGAATCACTGATTTTATTAAGACATTTGTGCACACCAACTAGTCTAGTATTATGCAGTTAATTGTGAGTCGTGCCGCGTGCGCATGCGTACAAGGACATGCACCTTCGTGCTTACAATTAGTGTGCGGAAAGAAACTCAGTTTTCGGAATTCAAGGTAAGGTCGAACGCCAATCCATAATATTATTAAATATATTGCTGCTACATTTATGGCTTTGTCATTACAGTCAGCGTGTTATAATTAGCACCTGCTCTGAATATGGCCACATCAAAACAGAGAGAGTTAGGTAATGTGTGATATTGTAGAGATCTGAACCAACCACGAGTGTAGGGATGAACTGTATTGAAATTTCATCGTCTATTATAAGTAGGCACAGCACAAGACTCTCATATACAGGCACGTTGAGCTCTCTTCTTTCCTACCTCCCAATACACGTAATTCGTAGTAGCGGTATACGTAGCTATTTAGGTCAGAGCAAATAACGGCGCCGGCGTTTATGAGCTCACGCCACAGTCACATGGACAGAACTGCCAGCCTAGAAAGGGAAATAAATACAGCTCTAGGTGACCCATTCCTCGGCCCAGCTTCCGCATGCGCGCCACACTACTGTCATAAGTATGCAGGATAATTAACACCTATACAGTCAAAACCACAGTTAATCCCCCAGCCAACCAGCTACTCTCCACCTGATATATTACATACTTCATGTTAACATTCTAAGCAGTAGGCCTTGTAGGGTTGTTGCAACTGCTGAAGATGTCTCCTCTATGCATTGCTTTGAATTTGTGCTTTTATATCCAGAACCGTTGAAGCCAGAAGAAGAAATCCAGTGTAAGAAAGTGTAAGTCCTTACCTCCTTCCTAGCATACTTTCTTATAGCAGCCCATAACAATTAAATAATAATGTCTCTGTCTATCAGATCATGCATGCCTCAACAAGCCCCAAACCAGTTCCAACAAATGTGGAAATCACTGCTACATTTAAGCCCAAATCTTATTTTCGTCTCTACTGGTCTTTGATGGCAGCAGTTATAATTGTCACATTTATTATGGCTCTGTCATACTACACTATTCTGCTACACACAAGCCAAAAGGGTAATCTAATTCTTTGTACATAAATTCATAGTTAACAAAGTCAAGTTTATAACATGTTTAAAGGTAGTATTTTTGTTGCCAGATCATATATTATATTATGCATGCATCCACCTACCTTAAGGTGAAAATTATTTGCAGGTATATTTTTGCAGATTTAGGATTCTGTGCATTTTACTGGCATCAAGTTTTGCTATTGCTAGCCAGTTAATAATATATTCATGAGAGTTTTTGTGTTCTGGTGCAAATCCACAGAAATATCAAACTTTAGTACCTAGTCACCTTATATCTGGTCCTTGTAAACAGATGCACACCACTCGTGTCCACATTAAAATACATTTCATTGGTACAGGTAAAAGCACGGAGTGGATAAATCAAAAGCCAAGTATAAAGTTGCTTACACTTATCAAGTATATACTGACCCTGATGAAGGAACTACGAAGAAGTTTAATTTTCTTAAAGTGATCCAGGGGGACTGTATGTATTTTGCTGTTGTGTTGGGCATTGACGAAGACACACTTATGATCTTTGACAAGACTGGTCCACGTGAAGCAGATGATTGCAAGTATATTCTAGAGGAGTGGATGGAACGAGAGGGTAGAGACTATGAAGTGACCTGGGCCGGTCTGTTGGAAGCACTGAACGATGCAGCACTTGTGAGAGTGAGAAGAGACCTCAAAACAGCACTCACATTACATTTCAGTAACTAATGTGCATATGCTAGTTGTATAACTTATTGTATAGCGGTTTTCATAGATCTTGCAATCTCAAATGCGTGAAGCGACATATGCATGCACGCAATCCCTTTGAAGATTTGAATTCTGCACATGCGCACTTCGAAAGATCCAGCTCATCCGTATGTCGGTTTACGCACGAGACTGCAAGATCTGTGAAAAACACTGTACACATAAACATTTTTTCATAACAGAAATGTGGCAGACTTTAGCTAGTTTCTGAGCATGACAGCAAGATGATGACATGTTCATATATACCCCTATTATGGTGTGCATACACATTTCAGTGGTTAATAGTGTTTAGATATGTGTCTATTTTGGCCTTCTGGTACTGGTGCTTGCTTGTGAAGATGCTCTAGAACTTGCCAGAGAGGATGGACGGGACGAGGCATGTGAGGTCCTCTTGGAGCTGGTTCGACTACCAGCCAACGAACCTCGAGGAGAAGAAGTAGATATGAACATGACCTAGCCTTTAGGAGACATACCTGTATATGGTAGAACCTTCTAATCAGGACACCTCAATAAACTGACCTAGGACATCCTTTACTGGCCCAAACTATGTTTTTATGTAGTGTTCTATCCCAAGAGTGTCTGGAGGCTCCTTCACATACACAACATGCACTACTACACATGCAGCTATTTAGGTATCTAGTTCACTTGCTTGTGGTGTAGGGGACTCTCTGACTGATAGAGCTGTGTCCAGTTCTATGGACTTGGAGTGAAGAGAAGTAGAGGGAAGAGCCACACCTCGTGAAGATACACAGCTATAGTCCTCAAATACAAGTATTACAACAACACACTAACATAGCAGTGTATACTGTGTTCTAAACGTTGTCTTTGATGAATCATTTGTGTATGACTGAGCATGTTATGTATGTCTTGTCTTTCTTGTACTTCCATTGGGCTCAGAACTAGTCAGAAGCACGCAAATGCAGTGATAAACAAACACGCCGAATGGGTGGGGCTCTCGCCCCAATTAATGCACTCCACGGAGCTGAGGAACCTGACCCATATGAGCCAGCCAGACTACTACAACCACGGGGTACGTACGTTTATGTCCTTGAATAGTCTAACGTAACCACACTCTGTGGCTACGCGTACGCCTTGTATATATGTGCAGTATTTAATTTTTTGTTGTCCCAACTTTTCAGCCACGATTAAAACATAGCCCTGGACATGTGCCATTAACTCAATCGTGGCCAGTGATTATTCTCATAATGGGAGTCATTTTCAGAATGAGTCTAGGTTAGTCTAATTGCAATTGTCCATCGCAATCTAGTGACTTGGTAAAAGTATGTCTATGCTTGTTTACATGAAGACATTCATTGGTGCAGGCAGTAAGGATCTTGAGTGGATGAGTCAGGAACCTAATAGGAAGCTACTTACACTCATCAAATATACTTACTGTGTTAAAGAAAGAGAGTTCAGACTCATTAGTAAAATTCAGAATGAATGTAAATATTTAGGTACAGAGTTAGGTATTGATGATGAAACGCTTGATAGCTTTGAAAAAACCGAAGTTAGTAAATTAGATATGTGTACATCTATTCTACAAACATGGAAACAGAGAGGTGACAGTGAATATGAAGTGACATGGGCTGGACTTTTGGATGCATTAAAAAATGCAGAGCTTGGAGGTGTGGCGAAACAGCTTGAGAGGGCACTCACATTTCGTGCAGGAAAGGATAACCTGACATTACAAAACTGTAAGTTAAATAATATGTGATTGTCACAACCCTTAGTTACTCTTTGTAGTGATGCATGCACTACGTTCTACTATATTACTAATTTCTTTGTGAGAGATGAATCATATTACATACATTCCTGAGTTGTCATGTGGTTGTTGCAAAATTGCTACTAGGTGGTGGTTTTCAGAAGATGAGTTACTCGTAGCTTATAAAAAGTAGCTGCAGTATACATTCCATACTCAAGTTGCAACTCTAAAGGGTTTATAGTATATAGTATAGGTTTCCACAGTCATACCTGAAGAGGTATACATATACCCTGTACGTGCTATTAAACTCTGTGCTATTAAACTCTAAAAGGTAATCTCAGTTGCATCCAATTACAATTCCTCACAGTCTGTACCACTAACTATTCTTTCTACTTCCACTAATGGTTGTAGTATAGTGATACACACCATGAGGGAGTCACAGAAACCTCAGAGAAGATACAACTGAGATAACCATACCAGGGTTACCTTAGCCTAAACATTTTTACAGTAGATATAATTGGTGCAGGTGAGTGGATGAAGCAGGAGCCAGAGATGAAGCTACTGACACTAATCAAGTATAATGACTCTGAAGGAGAGAGGATGTTTAATCTCATTATGAAAATTCAAAATGATTGTAAAGATTTAGGCACTGTGCTGGGTATTGAAGAAGAAACACTTAATAGCTTCAAACCAGGTGTGAGTCCAAAAGATAAGTGTACAACTATCCTACACAAATGGATACAGAGAGGGAAAGGCGATTATGAAGTGACATGGGATGGACTGTTGAAAGCATTGAATGATTCGGGGCTTGGGGGCATTGCTAAACACTTTGAAAAGGCACTCACATTTCATGCCCTACAAATCTGTAAGTTTAACTGTAAGTTTAATGTTCATTTCTGTTGTATTTTTTTTAGTTGTGCTTTAATAACTGACCGTAGCTCAGTGTTGTTATGTGCATCTTTTCAGCATGGTTAAAGATCTACAACCTCCTTCAGATGGAGATAATAGCTAGTTTATTTATACAGACCTGTATGATATATAGCGTCTATTTGTCAGTTGGTGCAGGTCAGAACCAGACCCAGGAGCCAGTGCATATTCTACATGAATTGATGAGTAGATGGACGTGCAATGAATTTTTGAGGGCATTGGAACATGAGGGACTTGGGGATCTGGCAGAATGTCTTAAGAAAGCACTGTGTGGTTTTACTCATTCTGTTAATGACACCTGCACAGTGAAACACGCATAGTTTTCTTTCTAATATAAATTTTGACCTCATGTATAGATGTGTGCATATATGCATGTATTTTCATTGCATTGGGGTTAGTAGGAGTGAGCCCGCCACATAATGCTGAGAGCAGTGTAGGCTGAAATTTCATGGCTTTCACAATGGCAGCGTGGAGGAATGTGAACGCGCCAATCAAATTACAAGCTGTAGCCTACACACAGCTCATGCATGCGTAATAGACATGGAGTCACATGACCAACGACGTTTTGCTGACTGAGCACAAGCAAGAAACTAGAGTCAAGTTACCTAGTCTCCGCTCAGACCCTCACACAAACCACCGTTTCGGGTCAGATCTGGGTACGAGACTAAAGTCACCAGACCTTTTCCTCTCTGAGGGCGGGGTCCTGGGACAAGACTAATTTTGTGGAGGATCTAATGCATTACAGTGGAACCCCCTGAAATGAGGACACCTCGATAAACAGGACACTTTTTGTAATTGCAAATGCCATGTTTGTGTACACCTCACTAATCAGGACACTTTCTTCTGTCCCAAGAATGTCCGGATCAGAGAGATTCCACTGTATACGTCTAACACTTCCAACAATATACAATACATGTACAATAGAGGCTAGGTCCTATATACCCTCCCCTAATTATGCGAAAGGTTTAATTAGAAAACGTCATTGACCATCTGACCAATGAGGTGAGACCTCCCTATACAGCCAAGTGGGTGTTTTTTTTGCGTGACTTTGCACGGCGTCTTCAATCCCTAGAGACATGGCTGCGAGATTCATGAAGAAGAAACGTAAGTGCGTGACTACTGTGGGTGGATTGGTATATAGTCGTATAGACCTACTTGGGCGATACCGAGGTATCGATTGAGCGAACCTGAGCTGAGAAAGTGCATGTTGTTGGCAAAGGAATATCGTTTTGTTTCATGTTCATTGTGGCTACAATGCATACACCAGACACAGGTTGAACAGTTAGAAAGGAATTACTCCATAGGTGGTGTAGAGTGGCAGGCCGTTGCTGGGGGCGGAAAGATCGACTGTGCCGCTTAGTAGCCCTAGCCATAGCCTAATTAGCGCATGCGCTACCTGCTGGTACATGTTGGCGCGAACGCCGGCCTAGACTAGTCTGGCTAAGCCACACCCCAATCGCACGCGGAAAAGGGGTCTGGTGACAAGCCTATACCGCGTTTGTACCGTGCTGCAGAAATATTGCAGTCCAATCAGATTTCAGAACAGCTAATTAGTAAATTCCAAATTTAACCCTGTATGTTTGCAAAGCCGGGACAGAGATGTATGTAGCACGCTACCCTTCCCATAAAGTCCAGGAAGCTACTAGAAGTGCTGTTAGGGAATTGGGATACCAAGATGTAGAGCCTGAACAAATGAAAGTGGTAGAGGCTTACGTTCAGGGACGCGATGTGTTTGCTGTTTTGCCGACTGGCTATGGAAAGAGCTTGGGCGCTACAGTTGCCTTCCTATCGTATTCAACAAGCTCACTGAAGGCCACGAAGGAAACCATTCGATAGTAGTAGTCGATAACACGGCAATTATGGAAGATCAGGTAAGCATAGTACTACTGAAGCTCCCTGTAGCATAATACTAAAGCTCTGCAGAAAACTAAGTAGCCACATGTACCGTACACACAGGCAAGCCACTTGTTCCTACAAAACATGACAAAGCAGTAGTTTGTGGACCTTTGACCTCTGACGTAATATGCAACTAATTTACATTCCAGCAGTACAAACGCGGTATAGGCTTGTCGCCAGACCCCTTCCGCGTGCGATTGGGGTGTGGCTTAGCCAGACTAGGCCTAGACATGAGTTTGGAACCAATTCTGACTGGAGGCTGAAAACAGAACTCTAGACTGGGGCCTGTGGCAGCTACATGTAGATGTGCACACGTGGCAGACTAGACAGATACTCATCTGAGTCATGCCTACATGTCATGGTAGGATGGGTTATCCCCATTAGTGCATGTTGCCGACAGCTGTGGGTCTGGTCTGGAAGTGGGACATTTTGCCTCAACCAAAACTATGCATGATTGTGTGTTTTATATTAAAATTATGCGCATACCTATCTAGTCAGCTGCAATGAATGAATCTTTGGTTGAGCTGAGATAATTGCCATGTTATCTGCTATAGATATGATCTTCACTCCAATGAATGTCCTCCGAGCAGTACGGGAGGTGAAGGATACTAATATTCTGGGGCACTATTTGGGTGTCCCTGTGTCAAAGCAAGATGAAATTAAGAGTCAGTTCTCAAGCGAGGCTCAACAAAGAAAGGCATACATCAACTATTTCATTGAACACGACCCTGTGGCCTCGTGGAGAAGTGTGATATGTGTTCTGGATAAGATGGACGGCCCAGATAGTGTAAAGGCTGCAGACAACATCCGTCATTTTGCAGAGGCTGTTCCAGGTAGGGCAGGTACATGTGTAACTAGAGGCACGATACAGGAAAGAGAGTCTATTATGATGTGTGTGTACATAAAGGGATGAGTGTATATGTACATGTATGTAGTCAATGTGATGTGTATGTTCAGCGTACACGTACATGTATATGATATTGTGGAGAGTATTGTGTTATATTCTTGACCTGGGCACCTCGAATTTTTGCAATAACTTCCTTATATCTTTGCTAATTTCAGAATTTCAAACACCAACAGCCAGCTTAGTCTCTTATGATTTTTTTTGTATCTTTTACAAAGCTCAACGCCTTACCAGTCCAAAGATTGCTGTATGTCCCATAAGCAAAGTATAGAGCGTACCATTAACCACACGGAATGAAGGCGTGTGTTATTTAGAAATTGAGGCCCGAGCTGTTCTGCAGAAAACCAAAGCTTATTGGTTGAATAACTTACTAGGAGAGAAACCAGCAAGACAGCACGAGCAGAAAAAGCTCTGGACTATCTGCGCAAAATAGCAGTGTACATTTGTCCATGCATATCACAACCCACAACTATTCTGCTAAACTATGTAAACTTACTCTACCACTACTACTTCCATGGGCAAGTGAACACGAATGGACTTTAGACACTGCGTACTAATGAAAAGCACCTGGAAAGTGCATAACTCTTGCACAATTATGACGACTACACTAGGTTCTACAAATAATATGCAAAAAGACGAAAAAGTACATTTCAGCTCTAGACTACCATCTTCTTGTCTGGCACCAGCCAGTAGCTACAAGTAGATGCAAGTCTTTCCTTGGGCGTCTAACATAGAGGTATCTACCTATACTGCTTTTCCCATGCTGGTTATGGCCTTTAATTCACACAAGCACAGCTCCAGGCTCTTACTGTGAAGTACCAGTATCACTTTTAACATATGCATGCTTGGCATTTGATCATGACAGTTGCAATTTCCCAATTAGCTGGTTTTCTTCGACAGTGCTGCTCCAGTCTCTTGTTTCTACTCCAGATATTTACCTTTCCTAATACATGACTGTATTACCACCACTCCTTTGTATCTCAACCTTTGGTATTCATAGTAGCCACAGTCTTTGAGAAAACTTGTTTGCAGACACAGACTCACACATCACAATAACCCACATACAATTGATAAGTATTCCACTCTTTGTTCCACCCCCTTTTTATCATATAGAGTGGGAAGTGTGCTATGTAGTAGAGCACTTTTTAATATCTCTGTGCAGACCCCACACTCACTATCAATAACCTGAGGCGGGTTACAACCTCAGTTAAAAAATTGGATGAACTGGGACACTATTTTTATGGTCTTGGTGTTCCTCGAGCTGTAATAGACAAAATCAAGTCCAATACTGCATACAAGACACAGGAAGAGAAGAAGGAGGCACTACTGCTCTACTATCTCCACACTGTAGCTAGGGCCTCCTGGCAGAATGTTGCAGGAGTACTGCACAGGATGGAGGAGTTGACAGCATTGGAGGCTGTGAATGTGTTCCTGCAATCCACGCCAGCTGGTAAGTTGATAGCGATCTTCAAGTGACATAGATAAGTGTTATGCATTTAAGCTGAAAAGTCTTGATTGTACAATTTGTGGCAGTAATTGTCCTTATGAATGATAATTCCAACAACAGCATTAAACTGCAAACCCTCAGCAATTTCAACTTAAATGCACATCCGCATGATATTACCATTGAAACCCCACCTCCGGTCTATAAGGCATACCGAAAAATAACACTGGCCCATCTACAGATCTACCAAGAAGGCAGTAGCTCGCTGCATTACATTATTGCAGGTAGTGTTTAGAACTCTGTTAGGCTTTTGAACAACTTTATAAACCTATGCCATCGAAGAAACAAGCTATAGGTTGCTTTAATAGGCTGGTGGCTTTCACAGTAAGCAAATGATGTCATCACTTTCAAATGAAGTGTTTATAGGAAAGTCCATTCTTATAAAAGTCTGCTCTGCTTATAAAAGTCTGCTCTGTGTTGCACTGAAGTCATTGGTAACTTCATGCTTACTGTTTCTGAGAAATAGGGCATCACACACACACACACATACACACACACACACACACACACACACACACACACACACACACAAACCAAGTACCATAATCCTCGCTGCGCATATGCACTGAGGTTAAAGATGTACCGTAGAGTAAGTGTCTCCATCTCTGTTTCTCCTGTTGTGTTCTCAGAGCTCAGTCTCACTTCACACAACCTCTCAACTGTACTGGATTTCATGGATGATGATCTGTGGATGTTGTTTGGTTGCCATGTAAACATTCCAAAGTCTGAATTGGAGAGGATCAAGTCAAAGTATTCCAGTGACAAGGAGCGCAAGCAGGCTGCCATTGAGTACCTCGTCTCTTCACATCCAGCACTATCCTGGAGATTGATGGCACATGCACTGTATCAGATGGCTCCGTATGAACGTGACAGTTGTCACAGAGCATTGGCTCATCTACAGCAGCTGTTTCCCACAGGTACATGTACATGTACATGTAATTTGTGGTTTTGGAATTCACTAGATCTGTGCTCTAGATCAGATGTAAGATATAGCAGGGAATGTTAACTTGGAGAGGACTGCGTTCCTATCTAGCTGTACATACATTTACATCTGTAGGGAAACATGTATCATACAGCTAGACAAGAACTTAATCCTCTCCAACTGTAAAGGTATACGGTGTGATTGATGACTACTGGCCAGTGAGACTAAATGACCTGTTTGTTCCGTGATTAGTTGGTCACTGAATCCTTGGCAGTACAGAGTGGTAGCGCAAGTGACCTTACCAGAATGCCCAGTCTTGTATCCCTCAATCCAGCTGCCTTACACATGTTTGGGATCAGCTTTGCAAGTATATTGTACCCAACAGACTCCCTAGAAGACTTCAGTGTACCAGCAGCATAATTGGGCAAAGGATGAAAATAGAAGTTGCCATCCCTACATGGGGAATGAATGCACTAAAGTGCAGAACCCTCGGCGCCAAGAGTTTATGCCACAGACCTTGCTTGGAGGCATGAGCAATGGCAACTCGACCGCTTCACGTGGTGTTGACTATAATGCTCATGGGCGCTTTATGCAGGAAAATGGCTGATCATACATATGGAGCAGTGCAGGATCTCTGCAATGGAGCGGTTTCAGAGAAAACCCTACAAATTTTTTTGACCTCTGTTGCCCGCTGAGTACGTGACAGTATTTTCAGGACAAACAGACACTCCAGAGGTGAGATATGACTTAAAGACACACACAGAGACAGGCAGACAGACAGACCCAACTACAGTAACCCTCCTGCGCATGCATGCCAAGGGTTAATGATCTCAAATTAATATGTTGACAACACAGTGGTCTATTATTGTCAACCAGTTGTCATGTAATTATTGTCATGTGTTTCAGACCACCCCTGTTGGTTTCAGAGCCATGGTCTGGCTCTCTTTTCTATATATATATAGGCCATACTAAGTAAATACCTTGTTTCACAGGCAATCCCGCATGCCATTTAACCACCGCATGCAATATACTATTACTTTCCAGTATAAAAGGAAATCTCTGGCGGCGCGCATGCCCTATCGCCGGAAGTTGGCCGGTAAGGCCACGCACCCTAGCCCTGAGCTACATTTCCACGATCGTGTATGTAGTCATGGTAGTACTGTCACTGTCAGTCCAAATCTCCGTCAATCTTAGTGTGCTAAAGGATTGGGGATTGCATCCACTGGACAAGCTTGCTACCCTTGCAGAAGTCCTGGAACAGTTTAAATGTGGCGAGATTGAGGAATGTTCCAGCTTTATGTTCCCTAATGCTCTCTTGGAGCAGCCGTTCGAGTGCTACATCGCTCCAAATTTGTCTGGGCCGTTTCAGACAGTTTTTCGCTGCACCCGAGTGGGGAAGTACATGTGTTTGGTCGGTTCCTGAAGTACGTGATCAATCATCCAGATATCAGGGGTCAAGAAAGGCGGTGTGATGCATTCCACGTGATGATGGATGATTGTCCTGTGTGTATCTAAAAAATAATAACGCACGCGTGCATGCGCAGGTGGTGTAGTAGTGCCTGTGAAACAATGAATTTCCTTAGTATGGCCATATATACATGTATATGTGACTCGCACTGTATATATGTGAGTTCTAATTTTGTATGCACACAGAGCTACTCCCGCTCACCCACAATAGGTAGCATTCCACTAGTATTTACTATTTTTTCCATGCAGACAGTCATCGTTCCAGACATCGTTCCAAACGGATCTATGCGCAGGAGATGAAACGAGGCCACATTGAACTGGACATCGACAAAGTGGTGATGTTTGGTATCGCTGGGAGTGGTAAAACATGCCTCCTCGCTGTAATGCTTGGAGACGACCCTCCCGACGTGACATGCAGCACCCCGTTAATGAAGAGACCCGTTGAAGTACTCTTCATGGACGTGGACAAGAAGCTTCGTTGGAAGATCAAGACACTGCAAGAAGTTAACGAATCCATTGCCGAAATTATCCGTTCTCGAATGCCAAAACAAGAGGCAGAGGCACTAGTGAGCAGTGCCAGCCCAGCCTCCCCCATTCCGGAGTCAACTACCACAACATCTGAAGCATCCAGGGAGATTCCAACACTCCCCAAGAAGAAGCCCACAGGCACATTTCAGTCCAAGGCAGAAGGGAGTCTGGATTATGTGCTTCAGTCAACTGACATGGACAAGGAGTTTGTCTCTCTCATCAACACTTCTCCTCCCTCCTCGGAGCCCATCCTCCGATTGAGGCAGGTCCTTGTGCTGGACTCGGGTGGGCAGCCTCACTTTCACGAACTGATTTCTGTGTTCCTGAATGGTGCATCCGATTTTGTCTACGTCTTCAAGGTCCACGAGTCACTGGATATGCGATCCATGATCCGCTATTTCAAAGAGGGTAAGCTGGTGTTCCAGTTCCAAGCCACCCAGACCAATGAAGAGACCCTGAAGCAGTGTACACGAACCATGACCTCCTTGACTGCCAAGAACAAGGACATCCCTCCCCCCAGATTGCTGTTTGTGGCCACCCACCCAGACATGGTGGAAGAAGGTGAGCTGCCCCGAAAGCTGGAGGCTCTGCACAAGAGGCTGAAGGAGATCCTTTTGCCTCAGTTCAAGGATCAAATTGTGTACTGCAACAAGAAAGGGGTGGAGTTTATCTTTACCCTGAATGCTGCCAAGCCGATGAAGAAAGACCAGGAATGTGCAGAGGCCATTCGGAGGTGTCTGAGTGTAGAGAGAGAAGGAAGGAAGGGGGTAAAGGTGCCGTTGCGATGGTACGCTCTGTACCAGAAGCTACTACAGGTAGTGGAGGGTCTGTGGAAGAAGGTGCTGCCTCGAGAGCAGTGTGGGTCAGTGGCAGAATCGATGGAGATCGAAGACGAGTCGTGCGAGGAAGCTCTGCAATTCTTCAACCGTCTGAACATGCTGTTCTACTTCCCCCATATCCTGCCCGATCTGGTATTCATGGATCCACAGATGTTGCTGGACAAAGTGACGGAGCTGGTGGAGGAGAGCTACCGCATGAGCCAGGCAAAGGAAGACCAGCCACTTTGCCCCATGCAGGGTGAGCAGCTGAAGTTTCGTGACTATGGACAGGTGACAGAGGAGTTTTTGAGCAAGTTTGACAGTCACTACGAGAAGCCCCTGTTCACACCCAAGGAGCTGATCACACTGCTGAGGGGCTTACTTGTGTTTGCCGATCTGTCAGAGGATGTGTATTTCATGCCATGTCTGCTGCAAGTGAAGACACCAGAGGTGGTTGCACAATACCAAGTGAGTGGCAAGCAAGCCCTTGTTCTACACTTCCCTGACAGTGGTCCCCTTCTGGGGATGTTCCCCAGCACAGTGGCCTACCTCCTATCCTCCGAGAATGCTTACCCCTGTCCCTGGCAAGTGGTGCAGGACGAGGCAGGAACTCCAGAATGCCTCAATCGCAACGTGATCCAGTTCACCATCCCGAACGTGATGGGCACTGTTTCGCTGATCGATCACTTCACCCACTTTGAAATCCACATCCACACACTCCCCAGGAAGGCAGTACAGCTGTGGAAGGTGGCACATGATGCAGTGTTTGCAGGCCTGAAGAAGGCAAGGAAGACCCTCGGCTACACAGACAACACCCCTATCTCGGCTATTGTATGCCCCGCCCACCTTGCCACACATCCTGCCACTGTGGAGGAAGGCAGTTGGACATGTTCAAAGATGGCCCACATATTTGGCAGTATATCAGAGGACACCATTCCTTGGTGGAGCGTTTGCAGTACACACAGTGAGTGCTGCATGTACATTGAGTGTGGGGGGATAGGGTGTGCTCTAATTGGTTGGTTTGTACTTACTGTGATAGTTTGCTTGTAAGCCCATAGTCTTCTCCTCTTTCTCCTCCATTCTTATAGCTACAGTTCCATGTGTTAGTTCTCAGAGCTCTCAGCCACACCTACCAACACTTTCTGGTGAGTCCTGTTCTCGGTGCACATGCACACCTACTCATCTAGACTGGGAGTGTACATGTACACTACTGGTACTTGTGTTCTTGTGTTTACATGTATTACTACTTTTGGTTTTGTTCCTGTTGACATGTGTGTTATCTGTTTATCCTTCCCTCTCTCCCTCACCCCCTCCCCTCCACAGCTATCATTGCGTCTTCTACATCACTTCCAGTCTCTTCTATCTCTGCATCTGGTGGGTCCTATGTATATCACTAGCTGTAAGTGTGTTGTAATATGTGTAGTTTATCACCGAGTGCATTAGTGTGATCTGGGTCATATCTTGGCCAATGTATACGTTCATATGTATGTACATATGTGGAGTCACGCTTAGGAATGTCGTCACAGTAACTTGGAACTGCAAGTATGACAACGTCCACGCCAAGTGCATGGTGCAAGGCATTAATGTGCATGCGCATTCCTAGTATACATGTACTTGTACATGTTGACTCCATGTATTGCCCCGCTCTCTCCCTATCTTTCTAGCTCCTCCCACAACTGCAGTTACATCCTCTACTGGTTCACAGTCACTTCCATCTGTACCTCCTCCATCCTCTGCTGCTCCACAGCAACACCCACCAACACTTCCCGGTGAGTCATGTGTTCTCAGTACACACAACTACATGTGTATACACCATATAGACTGGGAGTGTACATGTACATTACTGGTACTTGTGTTCTTGTAAATCCTCGGTGCACATGTGCAGCGAGGGTCACTGTAGTTGGGTCGGTCTGTCTGTCTGTGTGTCGGTGTGTCTGTTAAGTCAAATCTCACCTATGGAGCGTCTGTTCGTCGTGAAAATACTGTCACGTACTCAGCGGGCAACGAAGGTCAAAAGATTTGTGGGGTTTTCTCTGAAACTGCTCCGTTCAAAAGTTATGGCGTCATTTACTTACCCGTGACATCCTACGAGGGTATTGCAGCGACATTCCGCACATTTTTTCAACAGCATAGCCTTCCAAGGGTCCTAAAGAGGCTTAACAATAGGCTAAACACTACCTGGAATACGACTGGATGTAAGGCAGCAAGCTTCTTTCTCTTTAGTGTCTGTCTTTCCTCTAAAGTCTTCCGTATACTTTCCGTTACACGTAATTAGAGTGCGTTTCAATAGCGCGTGAGCTTTCAAGTATTCGAGAGCGTGCACTTTCAAGGATTCGGGCACGTGCGTACGCCAAGGGTTCTGCACTTCAGTGCATTCATGTTTACATGTGTTACTGCTTTTGGTTTTGTTCCTGTTGACATGTTGTGTGTGTTATATGTTTATCCTTCCCTCTCTCCCTCACCCCCTCCCCTCCACAGCTATCTTTGCGTCTTCTACATCAATTCCATGTACCGACAGTTCAGTCTCTCCAATCTTTGTCTCTACTACTCCAGCTGGTGAGTTCAGGTTAATGTGCACTCAGCTATGTGCATTAGTTAGAATAGTGTGGGATTCCCTGTATCCATATAGCATATGTAAACCCATCTCTTTTCCTCCCTCATTCTCTCCCTCTTCAGTTACTGTTACATCATCTCCTGCTCCCCAGTCACTTCCATCTGTCTCTCCAGTCTCTGTCTCTACTACTACACCTGGTGAGTCCTGTATGTATGTGTGTTATACACTGTGAATGTGTCTTAATATGTGTGGCCTCTGTTGCTGTTTCTGTCTGAGTATATAGTACATGTTAATTGGCTCCATGTATTCCCCCCATCTTTCTAGCTCCTCCCACAACTGCAGTTACATCCTCTACTGATTCACAGTTACTTCAATCTGTGCCTCCTCCATCCTCTACTGCTCCACAGCAACACCCACCAACACTTCCTGGTGAGTCATGTTCTCAGTGCACACAACTACATCATCTAGACTGGGAGTGTACTTCACCTGTTTATCAGGTTGAGATGCTTTAGAATTTGTATACACGATTCGGCCCAGCCAGCTGAGCTGCCTCGGTAGCTCAGTTGGTAAGAGCATCGCCTGGTAAGCTGATGGTCGTGGGTTCGAGTCCCACCCGAGGCAGCCAATTTTTCTTTGAAAAATGACTGTTTCGGGCGAGTTGCGTTGTGTTGCTTTGCCTTTCTGTTGTGTTGTTGTTGTTGCCTTGCTTTTCTAAGCATCTCTTGGATTGATTGTTCATGCAATACACTTGGTTTGGAGTTTGGTGTCTAGCTGGTTTGATTATCGCGGCCTTCTCCTAAATACTAAGTTTGACTTCACCTGTTTATCAGGTTGAGATGCTTTAGAATTTGTATACACGATTCGGCCCAGCCAGCTGAGCTGCCTCGGTAGCTCAGTTGGTAAGAGCATCGCCTGGTAAGCTGATGGTCGTGGGTTCGAGTCCCACCCGAGGCAGCCAATTTTTCTTTGAAAAATGACTGTTTCGGGCGAGTTGCGTTGTGTTGCTTTGCCTTTCTGTTGTGTTGTTGTTGTTGCCTTGCTTTTCTAAGCATCTCTTGGATTGATTGTTCATGTACGCTACTGGTACTTGAGTTCTTGTATTTTGTGCCTTGTTTCATCCTTCCCTGTAATTACATCCTCTACGTCACTTCCATGTGCATGTAGCAGTAGTTCAGTTTTTTTGCAATTCTTTGTTAAATATTTGTTTTCCATATTCTTCATTTGTCTTCTCCCCTCCCACCATACATGTAGCTACAGCTTCAAGTGTCAGTACTCAGAGCTCCGCTGCTCCATACCCGCACCCACCAAAACTTTCTAGTGAGCCTTATTCACTTCTATACTGTTATTGTGGATCCTTTGGTCCACAATGCCATATATTGTCAATAAAGTACATGTAGATCTACTTTGGCCCACAACAGGTCTTACATCTTGCACTTCACTACAACAAGCATTGTTTGTTCCCCAACAATTGGTCATAGTGCATATGTGGTGAGGGTTCCAGGATTCAAATGCCCAGAGGATCCTGATACCATGTTCAGTTTTGATATAATTAACCCTCAGTGCACATGTGCAATGAGGGTTACTGTAGTAGTGGAGCATCTGTTCGTCCTGAAAACAATATCACGTACTCAATGAGCAAAGAAGGTCAAAAAATTTGTGTGGATTTCTCTGAAACCGAAGATACACCACTTCCTGCATTGTATGGCTATCCATGCAGTCGGCCATTTTGGAAACCATGCGTGCACATTATTAGCATTTCAATAGCGTGTGCGTTTTCAAGAATTTGCGCACGTGTGGCGCCGCCCTATGCTGCGCTTTGTAGGCATGGCTAGCAGGAGCAAGCAAAGTCATAGTCCTATGGAAGGACGGGAAGCATTGCTACACTGTCCCTAGTGTTCCAGTTATAACTTCTATGCTGTGGGAAGTCAACAATCGTATCTGGGTGATTACGGCTCCTGGAAAGTAGGGGTTGGATGCAGATGACTACATATTCGGAATCTACTAACGTAGGGGTTTAGAATGGTACACTACTAGTTGTCGCGGGATAAGGCTACTAAACTGACCTTCCTTGAATTTACATGAATATGGCCATAGGGAAACCTTATAATCATGTACATGTGCAGATCACATGATCGGCAAAATTGTGTCTAACATCCTCTGAGCTATATCCATATACTCTCACCAATTGTACCTTACACAAAGCCTCATGCACAGTTGTGTGTGGGTATGGGTGTGGGTGTGGGTGTCAAAGTGGGCGGAGATGTTTACAGGCATGTGCATAGTAATTTTTATATCTCAGGCCAACCAGCTGCTGAAGACAGAAGTGAACAAGAGAAAGAGGAACACTCTCACTTGGAACCAAGTGGTACATTGCGTACATGTATATCTATACTCTGCACAATGCCCCCCCCCCTATACAGAATGTACAGTGATGCTGTTTCTTTGGTATGCTTTATGTATATAGGGGGAACAAAAAGACATCCAGAAATAACTTATGAGTGTAAGACTTCTCTATAACAAGCTACAAAAATGAATACCCTACATCCAATTACAATGCTATAATATATCTCTATCTCAGGTCCTCCCTCAGTTCCAGTGCAGGCTACACGTTTATCTAATCCCCTACCTGTTATTCTTAGCCTTGGTGTCTTGGTTTTGGCTATAGTAATTGCTCTGTTCCTGAACGATCTGTTGCTGTTAGACTACCTAATTCCTGCATCACTATACACAAACCGTCAGGGTATGGAAATAACAAGGGGTACATTGTAGTACGATATATTTTAGACACTGGTAGCTGTATGAATTCAGCAATCCCAAGTGCCTGAGCTTCTTTTATGGTGTATTGCTGAGTGTGTGAAGGGGTGGAGTCAAACAAAATGAAATGTCCATACAATACACAAGAATTCTGTAGTTGCAAATTTGTTGATCCATAATATTCTGTTTTCATGTCAAAATTATACAAGTCAGAGGGGGGAGATGGCATGCAACGAAAACTTGTCTCATTAACCCTCGGCGCGCATGCGCAGGAGGGTTACGGTAGTTGGGTCTGTGTGTGTGTCTGTCTGTCTGTCTGTTAAGTCACATCTCACCTCTGGAGCGTTTGTTCGTCCTGAAAATACTGTCACTTACTTAGCGGGCAACGGAGGTCAAAAAATTTGTGGGGTTTTCTTTGAAACCGCTCCGTTCAAGAGTTATGGCGTGAAACGCAAGCTAAAGAGCCAATATGCTAATTAAATCTAGCCTACTCTGGCTTACCCACGATCAGGTATTCCTGTTGGATGTACAGCGAAGCACCAGCGGTTACTGCATGAGGGAGTACAAGTATGCGTATTGCTCTGGTCAAAGCTATAACGCTTCCAGCAGTGTACAGAGCCAACCTTGAGTTTCAATCGCACGTGCCTTTCCAGCATTCGCGCACGCGCGTTATGCTTGCGCTTTCAAGGATTCGTGCACGCGCGGACACCGAGGGTTCTGCACTTTAGTGCATTCATTTATACAGTAGCAGTGCAGTCCTTTGTTCCATTCATTAGTAGAAATGTTTGTTCCTCATTGTGTTCTCCCCTCCCTCCAGGTTACACCTCTCCACAGCCACACCCATCGAAATTTCCTGGTGAATCTTGTCCCTTACTATACTAGAAGTATTAGTTATTGCACCCCTAAGAGGTAGCCTCGTTCCCAGGCTCTCCCTCCTCCGAGCATATAATTCTATGTATGACCTTTGGCACACCAGAAAGAAACGGAGGGGAGAGCCTGTTTCAAAACGTTACGTGAATGATGTCAAGGGTAGAGAGAAGGTAGAGAGAACTTAATTGCGCGTAGGTTGGCCCTACCGTAAAGCCATCAGCGCCCACGCGCTAAGCTGGACCATTTACAAAGTTGCTTCTCTGCGCATGCTTGCGTTCTCGATCTATGTAGAGGGCCTCCGCGGTTGCCCTAAACCGCTGTCATGCTATTGCTATGCCTGTGTAAGCGTATATACACTGTTGCCCGTGTACGTATATGCCCGTATGTGTTTGTTATATACGCTTCTCCTGCTATTTTCAAGCTATACAGTGTGTGTGCTTACGGCCAATATAGAACCACATCACTTCTTGAGACATCAACTGGTTGTAGCTGGCAACACAGATACGGCCATGACGTCTCTTTTTACTCCGGTTCAACTAGGCCTAAACGCGTAGGCGGTATGCCGCTTGAGGTCAATTTCACCCACGCATACTTAAGTTCTCTCTACCCTTGACGTCATTCATGTGATGTTTTGGACCAGGCTCTCCCCTCTTTTTCTGGCAGGTCAAAGGTCATACGTAGGGAGAGCCTGGGGACAAGAGGTATGTTGCTGGTTTATAGACCCGAAGCGGGAGGGCCTATAAACCACAACATACCAGATTAGGGGTGTGATAATTGATTTATAGCCAGCTGCTAGGTGGCTCAACAATTGGCAATCAGATATAATCACACTGGACACTCACTCTTCACACCTTGTAGTGTTATGGCAGATTTATAGTGGCACTATAAACATAGCAGCCACCTAGCAACAGGCTATAAGTGTACATATAGAGTTGATATTATGGATCCTTTGGTCCATAATGCCATGTACTATCAATGTACTTATGGGTAAGCACACTCCCACTATGACAAACACTGCTAGGTTACTAATTAACAATTTGGAGGTCATAGTGCTTGAGGGAGGTTCCACGATTCCAAGATAAGATTTATCACCTCTGCCCTGCCCCTTTGCCTGCATGCTGCAACTTGTTTCCATGATTTTCGGCACTACCATCCCTGCATCCTTGAACTAAGTGTAATTGTACTCTGTCTCATTTGGTGCAGGTGAGAACCTAAAGTGGATGAGTCAAGAGCCAGATATGAAATTACTTACACTAATCAAGTATACTGACCCTGATGATGGAAATGAGAAGATGTTTAATTTTCTTGCCAAGATCAAAGGAGATTGTCTATATTTTGCTACTGTGTTGAACATTAATGAAGATACACTTGCATTTTTTGACGATTCTGATCGACGCCGTGTAGGCGACTGCAGGAATGTTCTAGAAGAGTGGATAGCACAAGGGGGTGGAGACTATGAAGTGACATGGGCTGGACTGTTGGAAGCACTGAACGATGCACAGCTTTTGGAAGTGGCAAGACAACTCAAAAAGGCACTTACATTATATTTCAGTAATGGTAGCAGAGTTGTATCCAAGTAGCCTCGAATTATGCAAATGTGATTATATATATATGCAAAATGTATATGTTGTGAATACACAGTCATGTGGATAGTGCATAAATGTGTGTCTTAGCTATGTATATGTAGTAATAGAGTCTATTTTGGCCTTCTGCTACTGCTACTTGCTTGTGAAGATGCTCTAGAACTTGCCAGAGAGGATGGACGGGACGAGGCACATGAGGTTCCCTTGGAGCTGGTTCGACTACCAGCCAACGAACCTCGAGGAGACATACCTGTATAACAGTAGACATGGTAGCTAATCAGGACACCTTGATAAACTGACCTGGGACACCGTTTACTGTCCCAAACTATGTCTATGTGGTTCTCTATCCCAAGAGTGTCTGGAGGCTCCTCAATATGCACTGCTACACATGCGGCTATTTAGGTATCTAGCTCACCTGCTTGTGGTGTAGGGGACTCTCTGACTGATAGAGCTGTGTCTAGTTCTATGGACTTGGGGTGAAGAGAAGTAGAGGGAAGAGCCACACCTCGTGAAGATCCACTTCTATAGAGGAGTTGATAACACACACACACACACACAACTATTGGATGACACAACTACTGCAGTGAGGTTGCAATGACCACTGCAGTTATAAGAGGGAATGAGGGGAAAGACTTTTATCTGGGGAATGTGGCTCAGTGTTTAGTGTGCTGGTTTTGTTGGTCATTAGACCTGGGTTCAACTCCAGACAAGTTTGTCTCATTCCCTCTTGAGGATGTACTATAGAAGTGTATATATGCATGATTGCAATGTTATGTAGATGGTAGAGCATGTCACTGTGTAAAGTACACAGCATCACAAGCAAGTGGATTCAATGACTTGAATGTATAATACGGCAAGTATATACCTAGAGCCGATGCTGCTGGTGGAGCTGTGAGGTGAGGAGAGTACAGAGCTAGCACGGCTGGAACCTGGTGAAGGTGGGGGAGGTAGGTTGGCCTGGAGCAGTGGAAGAGAGAAACAAAAATTAGGGCCGATCATATACATGTATGCAAGCACACACACATTCTTTGACCATGCATCACATCGTTATCCCTTCTACATGATTTAAAACTCGTCTTCCACAGGGAATTGTTACTATTTTGAGTGTCCCTGTTTCACTGTGTATGTACCTGTGAGAAGAGAAGTTGAAGGGTGGACTCCAGTTCTGGCTGTTTAGTGACCATATTGCCCACTTTTTGGACCATTGTCTGGCCAAATTCTCGCAGCTCACGAACACCAATATCGTCCTAAGGTGTATATGGTTAATGGAACATAGCAGGATAAGAGTTACTAATTTGATTGAGCAGAATAAAATTAGTTTTTCCTGGTGCGCCTTGCGTGTATAAACCGGTGGTGTGCTAGACAAGCTGCGCGTATTCCCTGCTGATGAGAGCTAATAAGCTCGAAACAGTGCTGTCCAGGGATCGCTTAGCTTGTCTGGCCCTACCAGATATGGTTTTCCACATGCAATGAGGACATCCTGTGATACACATGTGTATTACATTATAAAATGTACCTCAATGTCAGCAGCTGCAGATGAGCCCTGTTTGGTTCTTAGTTCATGGACTACTTTAGTTGTCTGTGAGTGAAAAAATCTCACTATTAAAACACATCCTTCATGACATGATTACTCTTGTGAAGTTATAATGGAGAGGTCGTACCTGTTTTGAGAGGCGGCTTTTCTTGGCTTTGAGGTCACTGAGTTCTCTCTGCAGACTGGCCATTTGGGACTGCCTCGCCTCCAACTTTACTTCCAGATCAGATCTCTCTGACTTTAGATCGTTCAACCTCCTCTGCATAGTCTGATACACACACATGCACAGTTGCCACATGTACACATATCATAGGTATATGCAATTCTCCACCTGCATATCCTCTCCAAACTGTGTGACTTGCTTCTTCTTGTGCCTGTACTTGTTGAGGGCTGCCCTCCACTGTCCTTCTAGAACATCGAGCTTGCCAGCCTCCTCACCTGCACACACACACACACACACACACACACACACACACACACACACACACACACACACACACACACACACACACACACACACACACACACACACACACACACACACACACACACACACACACACACACACACACACACACACACACCATCTCACGACAGCAATAAGCCCCCACAGTTAACTCACTAGAGCTATCAGCTCTTGTAAGACTCTTGCGAAACTTTTCATTTCTGCCATTCATGACCTGAAGAGTGTTCTCCAAAGCCCTGCATGATTGATATACTTACATGTAAATGTACACTGTACAATGTACAATTGAAGAGAGCATACCGTATCTCCTTCTCAGCTTTTCTAATCTTGTTGTCGTACTCATCTCCTTTCCTCTGCAGTTCATCACGCTCTTGGGCAGCCTGTATTGGATCATAACGGGGCAATTGTCCAGCTTGTGTATACGATATGGGACAGTTGGACCACACTATAGCAGGCTAACCTGGGCCAAATGGCCCACATTAACACTACAGTTCCTAAATATAAGTTAGTTAGTTAGTATTAGTCTAATGGCTGCACAGTCAATGGCAGTATGTATATGTATATGTAGCTATGATGACTTCTGAAGTATTGCTGTACTGGGAGAGATAGGAGTCTCCTCCAGACTGACCTTGATGACGTAATAAGCCTGTGAATGTTCTTCTTCTCCCTCGGGTGGTGCCATGGCAACAGTAAAAATCTCATAGCGCTTACGCAACCTGTCTATCTTGGAGATACGCTCGTGAACCTCTGAACTGCAGAGATACATGGTAGTATACTAACAAACATATACGTACATGCAGGGTTTAATCCAAGGGGGGGCGCAGGGGGGCAAATGCCCCCCCAAGGATTTCAGCTGCCCCCCCAAGCATATGACACCATCAACAATCCGTCTCCTGCCCTGCCAAATGTGCCCCCCCCCCAAGTTTCTACAATTATTAATTTTGCCCCCTCAAGGACGCATGTCTAGATTAAACGCTGACATGTATGTAGTAGAGTTGACAGGCTATACAAAGGAACTCCTCTAGTGATGAATAAGGACACCTCAATAAACAGGACACCTTTTGCTGTTCAAATCCTATGTTTGTGTACACCCTCTAATCTTGAGCACTACCCCAAGGGTGTCCAGATTAGGGAGGTTCCACTGTACATGCACCACTTAGGGTTTAATACCTATATTTAATTCACCAACACATATGCATATGTATGGACGTATAATTAATTATGCATTTTACCTGATAGATTGTCTCTCTGCTTCCATGGATTTCCCTTGGGCTTTGAGCATTGACTTGTGTAGATCTACCTCTTTATTTCTCTCTTTCATTGCCTATGTATGTCAGTGGTCAAAATGTACGATGTCATTATTACATCATAATGATAATGTGACTTAATGACTGGATCGTAAATGTGTATTGAGTACCGTATGTAGCTGAAGTTGCCTCTTTTCAAGTGAGAAGACTTCCCCAGCATGAGAAAATAGAGTGTCCCTCAGCCTGCATGTGGTGAGATAACTTGAAGTCACTTGAAGTCATTTGTAATTTAACCCCTCGAGTGGAGGATATCGGTTTCTTCCTCCTCTAAAGCTATATCATGTACCTCTTCACTTCCAACTTGACTATATTTTCATCCACCATTCGATCCTACAATCACAAACATAAATGTATATACATTGTAATGGACACACACACACACAATGCCCGGTCTACTTTAGGTTACATACCTACATGTATGTACATGTAGGTATGGTATGCTTGCCTGTTTTGCAGCCACTACTTTCCGCAGTTCCCTCTGAGTGGTGTCAATGTGTAGAGTAATATCATCTATAGGGTAGTGGGTGGGTGGGTGTATTATTCATGAGCTGGTATCAATGAGAGTATACATGTGTGTATGTATTGACCGATTTTCTCATCCAGGGAGGTCTTCTCTTTCCTTCCTCCCTCCAGCTGGTGGTTGACTCTGCGCAGGTCATCCTGTATCCTCTTCAGCTGGGCTGCCAACAGAGCC
Source organism: Theonella swinhoei (assembly GCA_963970385.1). Lineage (NCBI taxonomy): Eukaryota > Metazoa > Porifera > Demospongiae > Tetractinellida > Theonellidae > Theonella > Theonella swinhoei. Next base: position 627,221 of record OZ019959.1, read on the forward strand.
TCCTGTCCCTGCTGTCTCTCCCACTCACTCTCGAGGTCCTGTGGATACATGCCATGTGTGTGTACAGTTGGGGAACTGCGGACATACCACCCTCTGAAATGAGGACACCTCTCTAATAGGGACACATCTTCAGGTCCCAACTCCATTGAAGCCTGTACATACTACCCTCTGAAATGAGGACACCTCTCTAATAGGGACACATCTTCAGGTCCCAACTCCATTGAAGTCTGTACATACCACCCTCTGAAATGAGGACACCTCTCTAATAGGGACACATCTTCAGGTCCCAACTCCATTGAGGCCTGTACATACCACCCTCTGACACCTCTCCAGGTTGCGATGCCTGTACATTCCACTCTTTATATTTCTCAGAGTGTAAATGGACCTTAATTCTAGTGTTGAGTGCTTTTTTCTCGTCATCTGTCCTTTCTCCGTCCAGTCTACTGAGTTTGTGCTGCAACTGCTGAAGCTGAAAATCCTACATAGAAAGATGAAGAGGGAGGAACAGAGAGAGGGAGGGAGGGATAGATGAACCTGTGTGTAGAGTATCTCCTGCTGTTTGAGGGTCTCCTCGTCCAGTTTGTTCTGTTTGGAGCCGAGGTTTTTGAGTGTGGCCCTTCCTCCTTGAATGTTGGCCACCATATTGGTCTCCTTGCCCTTCAACTCATACATCTCCTGAGCACACTTGAACTACACACACACGCACACGCACACACACACACACACACACACACACACACACACACACACACACACACACACACACACACACACACACACACACACACACACACACACACACACACACACACACACACACACACACACACACACACACACACACACACACACACACACACACACACACACACACACACACACACACACACACACACACACACACACACGATATTACTGCAGATATACATGTATATGTACATGCATATATGTACATACTTCACATGAGAGTTAAATTAGCACTAATGTGGCGGTGGGAGATCTGTAGTAATTAGTACAAACCTGTTTCTCCCTCATTTTTGCTATGTCTTTCTCCAACTGCTGTACTCTCTCTTCCTCCTCGGCAAGCATGCTGTCAATTTCCTGAGCTCTCTCCTCGGCCGACAGCACTTTCTGCGTCGATCGTTTTAACTCTTCTTGCAATAACTCTCGCTGTCTCTGGACTGTATCCATTCTGTGGGAGGGACGAGGGGGAGTTAGGGACTAATTTACAGCATTAAACAACGATCAACAGGATGTTAGTATAAATTATGTACAATAAATAGTAGCCTTACAAGTAGACCGACTGGACTACATTAACAACACACATAGAAACTGTTGTCTATTAAAAATATGTACGAGGGCCTCCTTTCTCACACTCCTCTTAAGTTCCCTCCCTTACTATCTCCCTCTGAATTAGTAACCCACTTTCTGCGGTTGTCTTTGATCTGGTGTGTCAGATGAGTGCTCTCAGACCGAGCCTTGTCCAGATCAGTGCCTGCACGGTCCACAGAGTACTTCAGTGTCTCCAGCTGTGTGTGTATAAGGTAGAGTGTGATTCTCTCCCTTCTCTTTCCCTCCTTCTCCCTGGTCTCTCCCTTCCTCTCTCTTCCTCTCTTCTTTCCCTCCTTCTCCTCACCTTTCCCCCTTTCTCTCTCCCTCTCTTCCACTTTTCCTCCCCCCTCCCTCCCTCCCTCCCACCCTCCCTCCCTCCCTCCCTCCCTCTCCTCCCCTTTCTTTCAATCCTTCCCCCCCCCCCCCCCCACCCCCTCCCCCACTCTTTCCCTCTCCCTTGATCTCAATCAGTTTTTATCACCTCATTTTTGAAGGCAAGTCTCGCCTCCTCCATCTCTTGGTATTTGAGTCTTGTCTTGCCAGCCTCCCTCTCCATCACTCCAACAGACTTCTCTTTTTCTTCATTGTTCTTCTTTTCTCCATCCAGAAATTCCTGCACAGGAACATTTTAGCTCAACCCGTGCAGTGCTATAGTAGTGATATAAAACCTAGTGGGTGTTACTAAGTGATACTAGGTTGGCAGACAGATTAACGAGCATTCGTCCAACCAAGGCATTTCAAGATTGTTTGCAGCCAACTTGTAATGCATATTCAGACGGGCGACTGGTGGTGATAGCCCAATCACTACACAAGTGAATAACTTTTGACCAAAATCCATACATCACCTCTCTTCATTGTTGCTAGCTAGTCTACGTGTATATACAAATAATACATATGTATCGTCTATTTGTACTACACCTGAGGGCAAAACTCTCTTATTTTTTCAAAATATGACAAAGACTTTGAATTTTGGCAATAACTTTGACAAATGTCCCTAAACCAACATGAAAATATCGTACAACAGGAGTGCCTACATTCGGCTAGGGGTATAAAAAGAATTGCACAGTACCACAACTGTGCTACTTGTAAGGTATGTGGTGATGTTTGCAATGGGGTGGGGTCAGGAGGTGGAGTCAAGGACATACCTGTTTTTCTCTAATAGCATCATTTTTGCTTCTGATTTCTGCTTTTAGTTGAGCCAGTTCCTGATAAAGAGCAAATTATGTGTATGTGTACACACACATAGGAGTATATTATGTACGTACAAGGGCACATCTATCCATAGCAGCATCTCGACGTTTCATTTGGTCTATGGTGTGTTCCCATTGTTGGATTAGCTCTTCTCTGTCTGTGTGGGCCTTTCGAAATGCAGTTGCTGTCTTGTCCAGTTCAATCTACAGTGTGTGCGTTAGCAAACTGTGCACTTCTCTTTCCCCAAGTTCCCCCCACTCACTTGAGCTGCCATGGTCTCTGTCGACTCTGTCTGCAGCAAACGATTCTTCTTCACAGCAGACTCCTGAAGCTGTTCCAACTTAAGGTTAAGTGCCTTGATCTTACCCTCGTCAATACGAGAGTACTTGGCCAGAATCATTGCATCGTCGTCTCGATGAGCAGACTCTTCTAACCACTTCTCCAGTGTCTGAGTGGGTGGAATAAATAGCACAACACAATGACTACACTCAATGGTAGTGGTAGATGTAAAACATATCTCACTCACCTGTTGGTCCCATTTCATTTTTGCCCTCAGTTCCTCAATCTTCTGCTTTGTTTTGAAAATAGAGTTCTGGAAATACATGTATCGAAGCAAATATCACCATATGTACTATAGATAAGTTTGATTCAGGCATGAGAGAGAAGAAAAGACTGACCTTCCACCGGAATCGAACTCAGGATCAGTGACTGGAAGTCCAATGCACTAACCACTGAGCCACGACTCCCAGTTAAAAGTCAGTCCCCACTCTCTCTCATATACAGGTGATTACATCAATGTACATGTCCTTGATACTTCACAACAAATCTACCTCATAGATATTCAGTTTTTCTCTTAGATCCGTTCTCTCAAGATCAAATCCTTTCATCTCATCATTCAATCTCCCACTCTCTCTCTCAGCTGAAATGTGGGAGATATACAATACGCTATACTATGCAATGCCACACAACCATTTGCATACACGTATGTGAGAAAGGGAACTTACAAACTTGTCTCAAATGGTGTTCTGTGTCTAGGTCTTTCTTTCTTGCTTCATAAAGGCCCTATAATGTACACATGTAGCTACTTCACTGACAATTAGTCTATTACAAAGAGTTATTGAGCTGTGATATTGTACCTGAGTCTGCTGCAGCTCTTGCTGAACGTTCTTCAAATGGTCTCCCATTGCCTGCACGCGGTCGTGAATGTTTTCCGCCTGGCGTTGGAGCGCCGATATCTCCCTCTCTTTCCGCTGCACCTCTGCTTCTAGCTTCTTGTTCTCTTCATTGGTAATCGGCAGACCCATTTCCAGACTCTCCACGTCTATAGCTTCCCCCACATCCATCCCTACTGCAGCCATCTTTTATTGCGTGTACCTTTCTTTTCTACTAACTGCGTTGCACAAAACTGTCCGCCATTTTGTTTTTTTTTGCAATGGTTGCTAAGCAACAATTACGCGCATAGCATTCCGTAGACGTAAGCACTTAGTTAGCGGGAATATAAGATTAGAGTCTGTTGGCATCAAGAGTTAAATAATAGTGTTTGTTGTATTGTAAGGATCGTGATGTTTTCTCGAGGTGGCGCCATAAGCCGTTCGTTTAACGCTCCACATGGCCTCAGAATCAACCAGGCAGCGGGAGCAGTGCGTCAACAGGCTAGCCGCCTGTTGCGGAAATCGTTCTCCACCAGCCGTCTTCGTCAATCCTCCAGTGAAGGAGCGCTGAGCCGTCAACCGGTAGTCTTGAAAGAAGGTTACTTGATCAAACCGGCGTTTTTCAGATTTGTAAGTCAGGCCGCAATACGATATGCACACTATTAACAAGAATTAGAGAAGTCATCGTATTACCTTCTCATTTATCACTAATTTTTTTTCAGGGTGGAAGAAAGAGGCGATGGTGTGTTCTGAGAAAATTTTCCGCGATCGAAGCCAGCATAGATCTCTACGTAGACGAATCTAAGAGTCGTTACAAGGGAAGTATTTCTCTGGACAAGGACTCGGTGCCCGTTCTGATCGTAAAGAATGCAGACAAGAAGCGAAAGATGTCCCGTCAGTGCTACATCGTCATCAAAGTCGGAAAAAGCACGTATCAATTTACCTGCGACTCGTACCGCGAATTGACGGAATGGTGTGCACTTATCCGACAAGCTATGGATGTCGGTAAGCAAATAATTGCACTCGCTATTATACTACAGCTAAAAATTAATGGAACATAGCTTAAAAAAACTAATAATAATTAAACAGTGGTTGTTACTTTTATTCCAGGTAGCACCTTTTCTGGAATCGTTACAGAGCCTGCCAGCATCACTGATGGTCCTGTTAATCTGAAGTTTACCTCTAATTGCATTACATTGTTGTGTCCTATCAAGGAGACGTCCATCAAAACATGGCTCCTTCACAAAATTACCTCATTTGGGCAGTGTGGTGGGATCCTCACATTTGAAATCTGTACAAATTGTACTGATTCTCCAGGATCGATCTCGCGGTGCTCAATCAACCTCATCCAAGAGAAACCGACCATTATTCTCAATATACTCGAGAGAGCCATCCGCAGTAACCCCAACACTAATGAAATCCACTATGAAAGAAGCATTCTTGGGGACATTTATCACTGTGGACATGACTGTACTCAGCCAGGACGACTGATGCCTTCTTATTCCGATCCCAATATCTTCAGTAGTGGAGGCTCCTTCAGTCCTCCAAGGACACCCATTGCTGCTTCCTTTGAAGTTCACCCAGTAGAGCAGGTAGACAGCGGCGACTCTGGATTACCTGGCACTCCACAGCCTGAAGAGCTCTCTAGTACCGGGATTCCGTCCCCAACTTCAAGTTACAAGTCCAATGTGTTCCGCTCGCCCAGACATCAGCCTCATCATCGGGTTAGTCCCAATGAAGAGGAGCATGAGAATCCCCCAGCCTTTAGAAGAAGACGGAGTGATGAGTCTATGTCATCACAGAGACGAAGTGACGAGATCAGGACTTCAACTTCCTCTCCTTACACCACAGTAAGACCCATAGCAAACCCATCAATCAATCACACATCGCCCAACCATGGACGTGTCCAGTATGCAGTTATCAACCACAGTGCCAGTCGAGTTAAACTAGTACGTCCACCTGAATACGAACAACAAGAGAGACAGCAGACAACTGGTAGCATCCCATACACACCAGTCACAGCCAATACAACAGAACAGGTGCCAAGAGACAGAAAGAGCAACTACAACAAACTAAAGACACTAGAAGAATCAACGGAAGTCACCGATGATGTCATTTACGACGTCCCTAATTGTGAACCCTATCCCGATACATTTTCCCCATCTTCTGCCCCAGCTCGTAGTTACATGGACACATTTGCCAGCAAGAATCTGGGCTACCATCCCCCCTCACTATCACCCAACTACAATTCCCACCCCAAATCTCCCACTAGATCTCGTGTTCAGTCACCCATGTATACGCCCGGTACTGATTTGCAGGATAGAGAAGAGGACTACGAAGATTCCTGGATCCCTCCAATTCCCAACCATAAATATAGGGGGCAACCACCACCAGTCAAGACAAAACCCATTAACGTACACTCTGATTCAAGGCGCAGATTTCAAAGTAGTTCAGATGTTCTTGACACTCCAATGGCCAGCAGCTACGACCCTCAAAGACTTAGGAGAAGCACCGATGACAATGCCCTGACATATAGAACTCGGGCACAGTCAATAACACACACCAACAACCGACAGCTGGAGAAAACCAGCAAGGACTTTCTCCAAAGACTAAACGAAGAGGAAGAAAAATTGACAAAGGTGCTTGCGGCATCACGAAAGGAAAAGAACGAAGAACTCGGAGAAGAAGCTAGAGACAGACTGGGGGATTTGAACAGACCTTACATGTTTAATATGGATGACTTGGACCACGACTATTCAGATCCCGACATGATTCTAGAGACGTGTTCAAATCTAGTAGACTATCAAACACGGTCACAACCGAGCTATCTACCGAACAGAATGCTAACCAAAGAACCTACAAACAATATCAAGGGCTATGCATACAAAGTACAGATTCCATTCACAAACACACAGTATGATGTCCCAAGAAGGGCGGCTGCTGCACCAGACCTTCGCACTATGAGCGAAGATGCACCACCAAAACCCAAACGGCACATATCGACAGAACACCTCTATTATGTGCACTAATAAAGGAAGCGTGAACACCTTCAATAAAGGGAGGGTGGGTTGACAATACAATTCATTTTGTACTCATTTGCATGTCAATTTTAAATTGTATGCTGTAAAGTGTTAATTACCTTGGTTTTCATTGTGTAAGGTTGACATGTACTGTATATACAGTGCTTATATAAACGTGTGTCATCACTTGGTACTCATGTAAATGATCAAACTTTTTATCACACCATTAAGATTGAATGTACAGGTTTGAATTATTTTTTGTTTGTGAACTTTCAAATTTGCTATACTCACTTGTATACTGTTTGGACAATTTCAACATTTACCACGAGAAGCCTTAATTTTGCTTGTGGTATTTCCCAGATGTAATCAGTGTAGCTAATATTACATCTACTACCACAGGTAACAGGATACTAAATAATTATAAACCACAACACACATACATCTTCATAATAAGTGAATCGGTTTGCCAGGAATGCAAATTAAAAGGTCGTTTTATAGTACAAGTAATTATATATGTCTGGTGTGGTTAGTTGTCCAGACTCATGAGTAGTGCTGTTCCTCTCTTAACCCAGTGCTCAGAACTAGAGTGGCCTGATTTTAAGTCCACTGCAACGACAAATGATGGCCGACCACTACCTCCAGAGCGATTAGGGAAGTAATAACAGGGGCAAGAGTAGATACCTGTAATCAAATGTTATGAGTTGATTCAGTGTTGGGACAAAAAGTTAGTGCGTGCCCTCATTTCAATGTCCCATTTGGGACACTACTCTACCCTGCTTATCAAATTGTCCCTACTTTGGGATCAGTTGCTCTATGGGTGTGTATGTGCCCAGCAGACCATGATTGAAACAGCTTCACGACAAAGACGGAATGAGTTTTAACACAGAGCAACTGATTTCAACACACACATTCCCTTTAGAAACAACTCGATGTCTAGACAGGAATAATCACATGAAAGCATGAAACACATGGTGCTAAAACCCTACCCATGCTAGTGTGTATATTTGCACTAATTCATGTAAATTTGGGCAAAGGGTGGACAGAATGCACACATATCGAGTTTCAATAGAGTTCGAGTGAAAACAGTTGAGATAATGCTTCCGTTCAATGCATGTTTTGTCCATGAGAGTGATAGTATCACATGCTCTCTAATCTCACAGAGCTGACCAAAGTGAGTCAGGAAGTGGTCACAATTTGAACTGTACACTAGATGGCATCTATAGGCAATACAAGAGATGAATCCCTGATGTATGGGTGCTGGATAGCATTAAATATAGGCACCATTAGGAGAGTATATACATGTATAGTGTGTGTTGGCGGGTGCTGGTATGTGTTGTATGCACTTTAGGTTATGAAGAGGGTTCTGTGGAGCAACTGTTTCCATAGCAGAGTACTGTTTAACTTGTTCTCTATATACACCGACATACTTACCCTATTCCTCCCTCCCTCCCTCCCTCCCTCCTTCCCTCTCCCCCTCCCTCCCTCCCAACCTCCTTCCCTCTCTCCCTCCCTCCCTCCCTCCCTCCTTCCCTCCCTCCCTTCCTCCCTCCCTTCCTCCCTCTCTCCCTTCCCCTCCCTCCATTCCTCCCTCTATCCCTTCTTCCCTCCCTCCCTCCCTCCCTCCCTCCCTCCCTCCCTCCCTCCATTCCTCCCTCCCTCTCTCCCTCCCTCCCTCCCTCTCTCCTTCCTTCCCTCCCTCACCCAGTCTATAAAGCTAATGTTATATGCACAAACACCCTTCACCTTTGGTGCTACGTCTTTTGCTCTCAGTGGGCTTGAAGTGGATGGTGGGCATAGGACACACCAGCTGCATGGGACTAGCCTCCACTAGACACCCAGCTCTCTTGTCCCACCCAGCACCTTCCAGGAACAGCCCCTTAATCCATACTCCATCCTGTAAAGAGACAAGTTTACTCAAGGAGCTGCCATTGTACCACTGCCATAGTATTATCTATGGGAGAATTCCAGATGATTACACGGCAAGTGGCTGTGTTGGCCATCACTGGCACAGTTCCATTCAACCTACATACTTTAGTCTCTACGTAGCCGTACATTCACTGGGAATGTACATCATTGCTTACATTGGCATGCGCCTATGTATGCACACAAATATAGCAAGCATGATGTGAATGTAGGGTGGTGGGTGAGAAGAGAAGGCTGTACATACACACACCCTAGTCAGTCCTGATATAGAGTAACTTGTCCACCAAATGTGAAGTTGAGCGAGGCCCACCCCACACCCACATCAGATGGACACAGGATACTCCATACTACATGTACTGGGATATAGGATGGGTGGGCAAGGGGCCACTTGGAAGCTTGCCATAAAACAGAGAGGGTTGGGTTTAGGTGTGGGTGGGTATGCATGTAAATATAACTTCATTTGACTAAGATGTTTTAATCAAAGGGTCTTGCCATACTAAACCCATTAAGAGTAGTCAAAGCATTTATTGTCTTGTGGTACAACTCTGTATCTCAGAAGGAACGTAGGGAAAGGAGGGAGGAGGTGGTGTGTACAGTAAGTTCAATGGAGTTGGGACTTGAAGATGTGTCCCTATTAGAGAGGTGTTCTCATTTCAGAGGGTGGTATGTACAGGCTTCAATGGAGTTGGGACCTGAAGATGTGGCCCTGTTAGAGAGGTGTCCTCATTTCAGAGGGTGGTATGTACAGGCTTCAATGGAGTTGGAACCTGAAGATGTGGCCCTATTAGAGAGGTGTCCTCATTTCAGAGGGTGGTATGTACAGGCTTCAATGGAGTTGGAACCTGAAGATGTGTCACTATTAGAGAGGTGTCCTCATTTCAGAGGGTGGTATGTACAGGCTTCAATGGAGTTGGAACCTGAAGATGTGTCCCTATTAGAGAGGTGTCCTGGGACAACACTATAAACTACACACCTACTGTCTCAACCACATCATTTAAACTGTCGAGTCTTCATGCACATGTATACACATATAAAAGTAGAATATACATACACTTCGCTTACATACGTACGTATGTGTATGTACCTTGGGTGGTTCAGTCAGGTTGCTGTCGTCCAAATGGGATACATGGAACTCCCACGAAAGGGAATCAATGGAAACCTGTACGTGGTATGTAAATATACAGGCAATCAGAAGCCACACTAATTATAATATTGGCCGTCATTAGGCCTACCATACTATGACATATTGAAGTGTCCAGACTACTGAGGTACGTAAGTACTTCAAGGGTGTATATGGGCATGAACAACCGCTTCAAGAGATGCTGAGAAAGGCAAGGCAACACAACACAACTCGCCCAAAACAGTCATTTTTTAAAGAAAAATTGGCTGCCTCGGGTGGGACTCGAACCCACAACCATCAACTTCCAGGCGATGCTCCTACCAAACTGAGCTACTGCGAGGCAGCTCAGCTGGCTGGGCCGAATCCTGCATACAAATCAGAAAGCATCTCAACCTGAGAAACAGGTGAACTCAAACTTAGTATTTAGGAGAAGGTCTTAGGCATGTATATATACATCTGTAGAAAATATAAGACCAAAGGGATTTAATGTTGTGTGTGGGTAGCAATGTATGATGTGGTGTGCCTACAGTGAGATTTCTCTAGTCAATACAGACTAAAAGTTACATCGATATACATATGATAATTTGCTCATAGATATGCCCAGAAAGGGAAGGAAACATAACAGAAAGGCAGAGCAACATAACGTAACTCTCCCAAAACAAACTGGCTGCCTCAGGTGGGATATATACTTTTTGATGTGTACACTTTCAACCACTGAAATCAGAACACCTCACTAATCAGGACACCTTACTAATCAGGACACCTTACTAATCAGGACACTTCACTAATCAGGACACCTTACTAATCAGGACACTTCACTAAACAGCACTTCACTAATCAGGACACTTCACTAATCAGGACACCTCACTAATCGGGACACTTTCTTCTGCCCCACGGGTGTCCAGATTAGAGAGGAGTGTCCTGTAACTGACGTTGTTCTTCCTGGCCACTGTCTGGAGGACTGCAGTGAGGAACCCCGTGGGGAATGTGAACCCAGACAACCAGAAGAGAACTGGAGGGTGAGTGGTGGTGGCCCACGTGGAGAACTGCTCCACTCTCTGCATGAGGTCTCTGGTCCAGGCACCCAGAGGCTTCTGAGATGGGTAGGCCTTCAGAGAAGGAAACATATCAATGAGAGAGTTGTGTACACGTACATGAAATAATCAGACCAAGAGACTCCCAAAGCAACACAACACAACACAACTCACCCAAGACAGTCATTTTTCAAAGAAAAAATGAGCTGACTCAGGCGGGACTTGACACGCAATATCATTTACATAAACAGAAATCCATTAACCAATTGACATTTAATTCCCAATAAGCTATATTAGCAAACACTCACTTACATATCAAATTAGAATGTGTATAGTATATACATGACCCCAATGTGTGTACTATGACTAATACACTACAGAAGTACTGTTGGGAAACAGGATGGAAATGATAACGAGTGTCTCCGCAGTAATTATCTCAGAGGACACAGACCCATTGAAGTCAATGTGGCCACACAGCCCAAACATACCACAGAGGATGTACTTATACATAACACTCACTACATAGTTGGCACATACGTATATATACATGTACATATCCGCAGTGTTTAGCTGTGCATATGCATGTATGTTAAATAAGTAAACCCTTCTGAGCACTTATACAAGTCCAATGAGTAGGTCCAATAGTGTAATAATTGTAGTGCTATGTGTGTGATTTCTCATATATACATGTACCTTTCCCCAGAGGGGAGGGACTTGTGCATTGTGTATGCATGTGAACACTTCTTCCAGGTCAGATGACATCACCACAAATCCCTTGATGCCTTTTTCTAACTCGACTAGTGAAGTTCGGATGGTCGTGAGGAGCACGTTGTAACGATGGATCTGTGGAGGTGACAGAGATAGTGGTTGGTAGAGGGAGGGAAGGGAGCATGAGAGAGAGAGAGAGAGAGAGAGAGAGTGGAGAAAGGAGAGAATAATTAAGAATGGAAACTATAGTGACTGTCACATAATTAGACGTCCATTCATCCCAAGCTGACTCAGTGTCTCAAGAAATTTGAGAAGTACATACACGTACATGTACACTCATAAACACATTCATCCACCATCTAAAAATGTCATTGAAACCCTCAAAGTCTGGAATCAACATTAGAGCAAATATTGAGTCACAGATAAAATATTAGTAATCATGGTTTACACCTGCTACTGGTTAATAGGACCAATTATATAGCATTAGAGATAGAACTACGTATGGACGACTATGTATGCATCTAATGGAGCACTCTGCCTTGGACCCATACACCCATACACTCATGTCTTCATGTACCAATACTGCCATGTACCAATACTGCCATGTTCACTCGACATTCCTACATTTGAGGCTAAACATTTAACACCACCATTGTTCATTCCTGAATGCCCAAAACACATTCTTGGCGAGTTTCTTTCCTACCCTAAAAGGCTGTCGGGTGGATTACGAGACCTTTTGGCAGGTTGCTGCAGGTCGATTTATACCCTGCCAGGTCACTGGAGAAGACACCATTCACACACCGAGCGTATATACTAGGTGGGGACTGATTCAACGTACAGCAATGTGGGCGTACAGAGCAGGATTTTCCTGGTCAACTGTGGTTTACAAAGCTCTGAATGGTACACATATATATTACTATTTCCTAAGGAAAGGGAGGATATGACATATGCTAAAGTGGAAGGAAATATCCAATTAAAGAGAGGCCCTATTATTTGTGTTACATATGTACTGATGTTTTTGCAGATGTAATGGATATATATATGTGTGCATAAACATATGTAGTTATGTACGTATTTGTACATGGACATGAAAAAATACACAGCTTAGCATACTAGCCTGATAGAAGATAGTATGAAGAAAGGGAACCCACCCAGCCATATACATGTACAGTTGGTAGTGGGTTTGAGATGTACATATACATATGTTCCGGGTAGCAGAATGAGTCCTGTATCACACTCGAATCACCTACCATATCTACATCTTGTGTGTCTACATTGTATATCTACATTTTGTGTGTATATGTATCTCCATATACTATTATTACATCAATCTACATTGGTGTGTACATTGCACATATATACACAATATTACAGTGGGTGACCTCTTGCAGTAGAACGACGTTGAGGGGGTTCATATCGTCTGAAACCAGTTTAGCAGTGGCTTCATAGTCAATGGGATCTGGTACGTGACGCAGTACGTCTGCTGACAAATTTAGTACCTGACAGAAGAAGAATTAAGTACTGTTCAGGGCTCCTAGTTAGAATGGATTAAGTCCTAATTAGAGGGGTTACACTACCTTTTCCTCTTTGCTCTCACCCTGAGCTACTGATCGCTGAGGTTGGAGAGAAACCAGTGTCTCTAATAGGGACCTGGTGTCAATGGAGAGTGTAAATCAATGGGAGAGAGAGAGAGAGAGAGAGAGAGAGAGAGAGAGAGAGAGAGAGAGAGAGAGAGAGAGAGAGAGAGAGAGAGAGAGAGAGAGAGAGAGAGAGAGAGAGAGAGAGAGAGAGAGAGAGAGAGAGAAAGAGAGAGAGAGAGAGAGAGAGAGAGAGAGAGAGAGAGAGAGAGAGAGAGAGTCAAAGTCAAGAACCTGGTCTCCTTTATCTGACTAGCGATATCAGCATTGGGATGCTGACCAAAGGCCTCAGGATGGTCAGTATTAGGGAGATGACCAATATAGTCCTGCAGTGTGATAACAAAACAAGAGGTACATATACATAGAAAAACACATGTATAGCACACTAGTTGAAGAAAGGAAACCCGCCCCAACAAACCAAACACAGCACATATACACAGGAGCAGGACACTGGAGAAAACTGAGAATCCCTTCGTGTATATGTAGGTACATAAAGAGTGACAGACTACGATTGACAGTGTACTTGTTGATGCAAAGTATATGTAACTTGGGGAAATTTCTGTAAGCCTACATGTTAGTTTGTCAGTGTTGGTTTACTGAATGTCAACTGTGAAGAATGAATGTGAAACTCAATAAGACTTCTAAAAAAGCAATTGATCATTCACACGTACATGTACATATACATGCATCCATAGATTAAACGTGCAATTTCAATATGTGAGTGTGGGTTGCAAATGTCCCCCTATTTGTTTGTGTATGTTAAGAGAATAGCCGTGCAAAATACAATAATTGAACCTGCTTTGAAGTCAAGCCAAAAGTGGACTTAAACAAATACATGTGAATGTAGAACTATACATAACATACGTTTGTGTCTGTTAAAGGAAGTGGGCGTGATAATGATGTAAACATGCAACACTGAACAAAATTGTATGTCACATACACACTACAGCCACACCTTAGGAAGGTATGGTGGAGATTACATGTACGTACTAACTGTTACATGTAGTTAGGCGGTGGGGTTTTGCCTAGGTAGGCTTGTGTGGTTTGTGGTGGAGGAATATTATTGTTCTGAAACCACAATTACTCAGCCCTGCCTAGGGTATGTAAGTCTAGGCCCTCGCAGAGCAGCTAGGTATACACGACGCTGATGAGGGCCAACCAGCCTGAAACAGCTGTCCGCCGTTTGCTTGGTTTGCTCTGCGCACACCTTTTCCATGTTAAAGATTAGATTATGGGTACGTAAAGCAAATGAACTTCTGTACCTTGTAAGACTGTAAGGAACCATCCTTTGGGACGTAGTAGGTATCAAGGGTAGATAATCTGCAGAGAACACACACGCACAATGGAGTAATGAATATGTTAGTTTCAATGGGTGTCTGTAGTATGCACACAGGTACACATGATTCTGAAAATACTTACAGAGTAAAATGTGTCCCAACCTGATAAACAGGTGGATTGAAACATGTTTGTGGTCAATATGCTTTGCCTTGTTTGTGCATGTATGTGATATTTGACCTGAGCTGCCTGGGTAGCTCACATCTGTCTAGAACACAGAGCCTTGTGTGTACAAATTCCACCTGAGGCAGCTCATGACATGCAATGCACACAACTCATGAAGGAAATGAGCTGGCTCGGATGGAATTAGAACACACAACACTGTGTGTGTTCTAGACCGATGTGAGCTACCAAGGCAGCTCAACCAGCTGGATCGAATAAGTTGTGTGCATTGCATGTCATTGGACTCTCTGTGGTCTCAGTATTTGTGTATAGTGCTCAACACTAAGCGAGTAGATTGCTCAAGTTTCCCATTCTTTGGCCCATATCTCAACTATATTGCATGTAATGTACACAATATAAATGATCCTCATTCCATGCTGATCAATCTAACCACAGTGATATCACATGTACACATACTTTTGGTAAGGTTGTTCCAGCACATCATCTTTGAACATCTCTCCAATGTACGTGTAGAGGACTCTACGATCAAAATCATCAGTCACGTGACCGCCATAGTTAACTCCAGCAATCTGTGTATGAATATGTGTTCATATACATACACACATAGAGCATACTAGAGCAATATGGTGTGGTTCATGCTGCACTGGATGTGGGGTCATCCATACAAAGTTGAAATATTTGGAATTCACTAAATAGATACATATGATGCTGTATAGACCCTCAGTTAGTACATGTACATGTACGTACATGTATGTATATACGACTGACAGTTTTAATTAATAGAGCAAACAGATCATGTATTCTTTAAATTGTATGTACATGAACAATCAATCCAAGAGATGCTTAGAAAGGCAAGGCAACAACAACAACACAACAGAAAGGCAAAGCAACACAACACAACTCGCCCGAAACAGTCATTTTTCAAAGAATTCAACATGTATAGGTATGTATAGGTAAACATAATACCACTTTGCTATAAGCACTGTACATGATGTATATACATAGGTATCTCAGTGAGAGTAGTACTATAGAATGCACATACACTATATATGTGTATGTAGAACATACATTGTATGTATACATGTATGTACATGTATGTGCATGCTATGGAGTAAACTATGCGACATTCTGTAGTGTTTAAGAATTAGCAGCGGACAAATTTGATTAATTGTAGTGTACCAACAAAAGGGAATTGAGTTAGAGGTAACTGCCGGTCAGACTAAGCAGGGTGTAGTGGTCGTCTCACCAGGTATTTGAGGGCATCCCATGGAGTGTTCTCGTACTCATCGAGATAGATGCTGAGGAGGTGTTCTGATACCTGTGTGCATGTGTGTGAAATGACATTGAAATGAGGACACCTCTCTAATAGGGACACATCTTTGGGTCCCAACTCCATTGAAGCCTGTACATACCACCCTCTGAAATGAGGACACCTCTCTAATAGGGACACATCTTCAGGTCCCAACTCCATTGAAGCCTGTACATACCACCCTCTGAAATGAGGACATCTCTCTAATAGGGACACATCTTCAGGTCCCAACTCCATTGAAGCCTGTACATACCACCCTCTGAAATGAGGAAACCTCTCTAATAGGGACACATCTTCAGGTCTCAAATCCATTGAGGCCTGTACATACCACCCTCTGAAATGAGGAAACCTCTCTAATAGGGACACAGCTTCAGGTCCTAACTTCATTGAGGCCTGTACATACCACCCTCTGAAATGAGGAAACCTCTCTAATAGGGACACATCTTCAGGTCTCTAAAATTACACATACCTCAAAATCAGAGTCATTGAATCCATAGATGATATTCCATCCCAGCATGAGGAATTTACGCCTCTCAATGAGCAGACTGTGAAAGAAGCAGAGAGTGAACAGGAGCTTCTTGTACTTGTGGTCACATTCACAGCGAGGAAATGTGTTCTCGTCCACCATCTGATAGAGTCTCTTCATATTGGCTTTAAGACCCTGTTTAGAGAGAGAGAGAGAGAGAGAGAGAGAGAGAGAGAGAGAGAGAGAGAGAGAGAGAGAGAGAGAGAGAAAGAGAGAGAGACCAGACTCAGTGGCTAGACCAGACTCAGTGGCTGAACGGTTATGTTCAAAAGCTGTGGACTGGGAGGTCAGTGGATCGATACTCGCAATGGGCATTCTTTCTCTGACCGGACCTTCACCAAGGGTCTTAAAATAATTGGGGAAAAGCCTCATGCCTTTGTGTTCTGCGCCTTGGTGCCTTTAAATAGGTATTAGCCCTATGCCCAAGTAATCACAACTGCATGTGGCCTCGATGTGTTCAATGATGACATCATTGCTACCACCTAAGAGGTACATGGCCACCATTGCACTACGTGTGCCTGGGTGTGGTCAACCCAGTAGGCACAGGTGGCATGCCTCCCACCCATCATGGGTTGGTTTGAGAACACACGACTCCCATCATATATATTTGCAAATAAGGCCCTGTGTAAAGACATACGGATATCAAATTTCAAAAAATACATGTACATCACACACAGCACACACATTGTAATTTGAACCTCACACTTCCCAGATATATATAGCAAGCCGTGGGCACACCCAATGAAACCACTATGACACTCCATCCTGTTACTTGACCAGTCAGCAAGAGTACTGTATGTACATACGTACATATTGATGTACTCTCACTCTCTCTCCTCCTTTCCTCCCTCCCTTCCTCTCTCCCTACCTCCCAACCACCCTCTCTCTCTCCCTCCTTCCTTTAGTGCCTAATCTTCAGACAACCACTAGCAGACCCCTCCCAAAACATGTACGCGCACCTTTGGTGGTTCTGTGGTCATCTTGATGCCAGCCTGGAGAATGGCTATGGGAAACCCTGGATGGGGAGTACTGCTCAGCCATAGTCTAAAATCTTCATGAGGAGTGTGCACCTGCACAGCATGTGCACAGAGGGAAAGACAACATGCGTATGTAGCACCTTTCATTTAGCGTGACTTGTTTGCATTCTATGTATGTACAGGCATGTAGTAGGTGAGTTTCACACGGATAAAAATCTGATGGAGTGATTTTGTAGTATGATTTACAAACCTGGAGTTCCTCTTCTACCAGTTTGTCTAGTTGGGGCATCCAGGAGAGGGAGAGGTGACAGTTGGCCAGGAACACCCAGTGTCCCTGAGAGTAGGGGGGGAGGGAGGGAGGGAGGGAGGGAGGGAGGGAGGGTGGGAGAGAGGGAAGGAGGAAGGGAGGGAGGGGGAAGGAGAGAGGGAGGGAGGGAGAGAGAGAGGGAGGGAGGGAGAGAGGGAGGGAAGTCATGATCATACCACAAATAAACATCAACAGAAGCCCATAATGTACAAACAACACCACCCCACCCACATATTTAAAAAGACACACATGTATACATACACCATGTAGAACAAGGGAAATTGCCTCAGCTACAGGTACTGCATGTTACTCCATATATTACCCACATGCAATTCACTTCCTACTTTCAGTTGTAAATATGGAGTTGTGTATGTGAATGTAATCACCTCTTTGACACCATTTTCAATCATTCTTTTAGCGATAGGGGCTTGCCCCTGGCCGAGGGAGAGAGCTTGGAATCTTTTGTCCATGTTCGATTGTTCGGCTAGTGTAAGTAATGCAGTGGTGGGATCCTGCAAGTAGATGTACGGTATATACATGTATCCATACATACGTACATCGTTGTGGCCTATATATTTCAGCACAGGGTTTCATACAGGGTGGGGCCTGGAATTATCCCTCCTAGCCTCAATTCCCCCACACGTAGCCTCAATTCTCCCCCCAGAAAACTTGAAAATTTGTATAGTCTTTGTTCACATGTTACTTGACACATACATGTATGTACCTGGGGGCATCCCCCAGATATTCATGCTAACACCTGTGCTGCAAACTCATGCATGACGCTGTGGTAGTGCTCCACAAACTTCTCCCCCCCACCCCCACCCTCACCCCACCAAAAAATCCTGTATGAAACCCTATATTTGGACTCACCACTCCAGGGGACAGCACAAAGATGAGGGGTATTTTGCACGTCGAGTCCTCTACCACGTCTGCCATATGCAGCACAGGAGGTTCAACAAACCTGCATCATCACAATCAACAGTCTACCTTCATCCACAAACACACATGAAGTATTCAACCACGTGACTCTCAAAGCAATACAACACAATACAAATGCAACTCACAAAAACAGGCATTTTAAATGAAAAATGAGCTGCCTCAGGCAGGACTCAAACACGCAACATTCTGCATTCTAGGCAGATGCTCTACCAACTGAGCTCAGCTAGTTGGGCCAAATCACAGATACAAAGCAACACAACTCAAAGGCAACCTGAAGATCAGGTAAACTAAATACATGTATGTGCATGTAAGTAAATCATGCTCCATGGTGAGTACATCTACATGTATGTGTACTGACTTGGAGCCCAGATTGTTGATGATGAAGGTGGTAACACAGAAAGGTACTCGGTCAGAACGCATGGAGCGAACTATAAGCATTCTCTGAAGCTCATTGCAAGAATTCTCCCACTCACCTATGGATATGGACCAGAGAAATTATGAGTGAGGGAGAGAGAGAGGTGAAGATAAGGAGAGTGCAGATGAAAGGTGAGAAGAGACATGTATACGTACCTGGCAATGGAGTGTTTTCAGGCTCAGCTGAGGTGAACCACTGATTCCAGTCACGGGGATATTGCTCAAACGAGTTTGCTATACCCATGAAACTGGCCAGTCTACAGAAGTATACATACACACATATAGAGGGAAGTACATGTATATACATGTGGCAATCAATCCAATGGTTAGCTACATGTATGTACATGTATGTATGACTTAATCATCCATGAGATGCTTAGAAAGAAAGGCAAGGCAACACAACACAACAGAAAGACGAAGCAACACAACACAACTCACCCAAGGCAGTTATTTTTCAAAGAAAAAACTGCCTCGGGTGGGACTCGAACCCACGACCGTCTGCTTGCTAGGCGTCACTCTTACCAACTGAGCTATCAGCTGGCTGGGCTCGAATCACATATACAATACAAAGCATCACAAACCAGATAAACAGGTGAACCTAAACTACATGTATGTACATGCACAGCATGTGAATGTATATATACTGTGTTTGTAAAGGCCGAGAGCTTGTGTTTCTTACTTGTCCAGTTCAGTAATGTTGTCCCAGGCCACTGCATCCAGCCACTTGCAGGGATTGTCCATCTGGGCCTCCCTGTCCAACACCTGTGAGAATGAACAAGTGATGCCTCACACAGTCTCTCTATTGTGTCAGGGAGTCCTAATTTGAGGGTTCTACTCACAATTCCTCCTCGAAGGAAAAAGTTGTACTCGTCTAAATTCAGCTTTCCGCTAGCCTCGAGAATCTTGGCACACATCTGGAAGGAGAAGAGCAGCTTGTGCCTCTCAAACAGACCTCTGCAGGTGTACTGGTAGACTGCGTATGTGTGGAAGTCATTCAGGTATTGAATGCGCTCTTCGAGGCGAGGATGCTTCAGGCTCTTGTCAATGGAGTTGGAGAATAGCTCGATGTATGCGTCCAGTGAGAATTGGTACATTGGATCAATGCGACCCATGTCGTTCATAACGAAGAAGAGGATAGCTGCTCGTCGTGAGCACGGCCGATAGCCCTGTACATAGGTATGATAGCTATAGTCACATGTACCATGTAACACTACAGTATGTGGGGTCTTAAGCATTACATACATGTACATGTGTATATGTATGAATGATCTATGTAAAGGCAGTTAAATACTGCACAATGCATACATGTATGTATGTGCATGCAAAATATGGCTACTAGCCTCTCTTGCGGAGTCAATCTTGGCCTCTGTCTGTTCTGCTACTACCAACTGCTCGGACACATCTTCGGATGTCTTTTTACTAGACTGCAGTGTGTTCACTAGGACCTCGTCATCTAGCAGGGACCCCTGTGCTGTGCTCAGGAGTCTGGGGCAACATATGCAAGTATAGTGGATAAGGCCCATATGGGAAGAGCTCCCATGTATATATGTGGAAGAGACTGCTACATAACACTTTTGAAAGTTGGTAATGGAGACAAGTGTTTTCAGGTCTCAACTACACTAAGTATCCATGCGCTCTCTGAAATAGGGACACCTCTCCAGTAGGGACACACGTTCAGGTCTCTGTAACATATGCATGTAACACCCTCTGAAATAAAGACACTTTTTTCTCGAATTTCCATGCCACACTGATGCATGTAAGCACATACCCCTCCCTGCACATGCATCATTCATAAGTCCAAATTTAGCACTAACCTCAAGATCTCATCTTCCAAATCAGCCAGCTTCTTCTTACTCGAGGCAATGTTCACTACCAACTTATCTTTACTCTCCTCCAACTCCGGCCGTTCCTTCCTCACCACAATTCCCAGTAACTGAGCCTCTAGGCCTTGCTCCTTCACGGCAAAGTTGACAATGGTCGTTTTAGTTGATATCTCCGGAGTGTAGTGTGGATTACTCAACTTGGTTGTGATGTAGAACTTAAAGTCGGGATTGTAGTCCACTTCCTTGTCACCAAGTCTAATAATGAGTCGATTCCCTACACAAACGTGTGTAGATGACTTCATCACATACACTGTTTACTACATACATACACGCATGTAGTGAGTACATGTACTTAATGATGCCATTATAGGTGAAGTAGGTTATTTTGCAGTATACTCTACTGATCACAACAACTTCCTCATATGTCTAAGTATCACACAATATGGTAATATGTACTGTGCATATAGGGATTGCATACATAAGAGTATTTTCACTTTTATTAGTAGGAAGGCCCAAATGAAGTTGCCATTCCCATATTGTTGGGAGCAAATGACATCATTGCAAATTTCCTTAATTTGCCCTTTCAAAGGGTATTCCCAGCCGAACCTTTCTTGATGAGGGACTTATTCAGGATGGGGCCTAGTGCAGGATCCAGCTCCTCCCCGACATTCTGTAGTAGCACTGGACTGCCAAACTGAACTGCATTCTCCAGGGTACGCAGAAAGTCAGGCTGCTGTAAATCTATCACCTTCAGGCTCTGCACGACATAATGACACATTTACATATACATACAGGCTTGTACAGTATACAGTGTGTGTACACACTTTGGAGTTGCTCCACACTCAGATATGTGTGGGCCCAAGTGAGCTGTTGGTAGGAGTTTCTTCATGCTCAGGCTGTTTGTATGGGTTGGTGAGGTGGGTTCCTTTCTTTACTTTCTTAAATCTTTTAACTAGTGTGCCACATGTACTAGTGTACCTTTGTTTTTTCCATGTTCTTGATCCACTTTATGGCCTGTCCTTGAGGATCAATCATC
The DNA here is from genome assembly GCA_963970385.1 of Theonella swinhoei. Lineage (NCBI taxonomy): Eukaryota > Metazoa > Porifera > Demospongiae > Tetractinellida > Theonellidae > Theonella > Theonella swinhoei. The sequence continues at coordinate 649,126 of OZ019959.1, forward strand.
AGAGGCCACCTGACAGTCATGTGATTGTAAATAACTCCACTCCATACATACATGTATGTGTATTGCATGCATACAGACTAGCCTCGACCCCAGGCCGCCCCGCTCTGGGGTCGAGGTTATATACAAACATACATTGACTGTAGGCTTCACTATCACACACATCCCTACACTGCTTACCTACTGCTCTTGGTGACAATCACACCATTCTCAGTGGAAAAGGCATCGGACGGTAGACCCTGGATGTTCCAGTCTCGAACCAGAGTGGGTTTAGAGAGGAACATGACAAAGGAGTAGGTGGGATTACAGGGGATACTTAGCTCACGAATCTGGGGGAGAAACCAAGAAACTAGTAACGGCATTTGGGAAGAGCGAACAGATTCAGTCCAGCAAGTCAAGTTGCATTAATAGATCAGTTGGTAGAGCATCTGTCAGAAACACAGTATTGTGGGTTCAAGTTCCACCCAACGAAGCTTATTTTAGAAAGTGCCTGGCCCATGCAGTATGCCATGCTGCTTTGCCTTAAAAGTCTCCTACAAATGCATAACTAATCACTCCATGAGATGCTTAGAAAGACAAGGCAAGGCAACACAACACAACAGAAAGACAAAGCAACACAACACAACTCGCCCAAAGCAGTCATTTTTTAAAGAAAAATGACTGCTTTGTATCAATTTTATGTACATGGCTCCAAATGCCAATTACATGTACCTGTTTCAGCCAAGTTTCTTGCACCAGTTCATCTCTGTAGTCTGACAGGAAGGGACCAGCGTAGGATAAGAAAGCTGCACCCACCAGGCAGTCACCTACCAAGTAACCCATCATCTCTTCAAGATTCTGAGGAGGAGAAGGAGGATTGACAGAGATACGGAGTGAAAGAATACATGTATGAGAGGTTTAAACAATGGAGAACGTACTTTGACACTCTCTTCCCAGCGGACTCTCTCTCCCGCTAACCCGTGAACCAGCTTGGCGGCCCTGTCCAGCCGTAGTTCGGTTAGTTCTGCTTTCTTCTTCAACTCTTCCTTCGTGGCCAATTTCTCTTCGTACTGTTTCTGGAGGGACTCGAGTTTCTCCTTCACTTCCTGAAGCTTGGCTCTGGCCTCGGCTAGTGAGGCTTGCTTCTCGGCTAGCTTTTGGTTCGCATCATTGAGCCTCTACAGTGTATGTACATGTATATGTAGTACGTATGATATATTGCAGTGACAACATGTATGCATGTATGTATGTATGTATGCATGTATGTATGTATGTATGCATGTATGTATGTATGTATGTATGTATGTATGTATGTATGTATGCATGTATGTATGTATGTATGCATGTATGTATGTATGTATGCATGTATGTATGTATGTATGCATATATGTATGTATGCATGTATGTATGTATGTATGTATGTATGTATGTATGTATGTATGTATGTATGTATGTATGTATGTATGTATGTATGTATGTATGTATGTATGTATGCATGTATGTATGTATGTATGTATGTATGCATGTATGTATGTATGCATGTATGTATGTATGTATGTATGTATGTATGCATATATGTACATGTATGTACACTGTAAATGGAAAAGCAGCTCTAGTTATTATGTATGTATGCATCATTTTCTGAACCAGTAAAAACTGATATTTCTCAAAGTGAAACATGTATGGATGGTATTCATTCCCCACCTTTTTCTTAGGCTCCACGACTCTGTAGATGCGGCCGTACACTTCCATGGCCCTCACCCACATACACAGGCTCTTAGCTGCAAGTGACACACGGCCAACTATGTCAGGTTTAAAGTCTTCCCTTGCACAAATCACCCCGATCTTCTTTAGAGTTTTATCACTGATGTTGTCCTTGTCGAAATTCACTAGACTCTTGATGAAATTGGCATCACCGAGTTGACGTTTTGCCTCGGCCCACGTGGGATCAGATATACGAAGGATCATGACTCCTATTAGAACAGTCTCGACAAGTTCTGGAGGCTTTGTGTAGGCTTTGATCTCTCCCAAATCCTTCTTGTTGAGAGCTTCCAGTGCCTGGGAGAGAGGGAGGGAGGGAGGGAGAGAGGGAGGGAGGGAGGGAGGGAGGGAGGGAGGGGGAGTGGGAGGGAGGAAGGGAGGGAGGGAGGGAGGGATGGATGGGGGAGGGAGGGAGGGAGGGAGAGGGGGAGAAGGGGGACACAGGGAAGAATTGGTTGAAGCAATCACTATATATACACTTACATGTATGCTCAACTTTGTAACTCAGTGAGTATTTAGGCATGCACTAAGCAAGAGCATTGTACATGCACTTGAGTTATACTAACATAGTGGACATACGTTTACCTTAACAGCTTCCTCAAGAGCAGGCATAGCTTCATCTAAATCTTTCTGTGCGGCATCTGCTAGAACCAAACACTTGGCCTCTTCTTCCGCAATCTTCACACTGCGAGCGGCCACTGTCTTCTCTTGCTCCTCAGCGTCCCTCTTCTGCTGAACAATGATCACTAGGTAGTCGTCACACTCCTTTTGGAAGACAGCTAGTTGAGCTTTTGTCTGCTCCAGTTCAACCGACATAGCTTCGACTTTCAGCTTTGTATCGACAAGTTTGCCCAGCCCATTTCGAAGCTTGCTTGCGGCATCACCCAGCTCCTTCCGCTTCTCATCCAACAAGCTGGAAATGACAGATGGAGAAATTAGATATACAGATAGACACAATCATAATTATGGTACATGAACACAAAGTACACTACAAGATGTAAGGAGCTGCGTACACACAAAATTTGGCAGTGGAGCAAAACCACATACATAAATAGTACACATTTACAATTAGGTCAATTGTATGATGGTATCTGTTTTGTCTTGCTTTGTATGTGAAACTTGGCCCAGCCAGCTGAGCTGCCTCGGTAGCTCAGTTGGTAGAGCATTGGTTTGGAATACAGAGGATCACAGGTTCAATCCACCAGACAGCTCATTTTTCGTGACTGTCTTCGGTGAGTTGAATTGTACTGTTCTATCTGTGCAGCCTCTAAATTAATACACATATGTACATGTATACATGTAGAGCAGATCTAGTGTACGTACAGTTTGTATCCAGACACCAGTTCCAGGTAGTTCGTTGGTGTGACATAGTTGTGCCTCTTCATCTCAAACAACATACGTTCGGACATCTCAACGACAGATCGATGCATGGTGACAAAGACGGTCGCAACGTTCTTTTGAAGTTCGGTGACGTCTTGACCTCCTGTTGTAAGCTGTACGTCTTCGAGGTACTTCATGGCCACTTCAAGGAGAGCATCCTTTGGCCATTCACTGAACCAATCAATAGTTGTACAGTTCACATATGCTGGGAACATGCGAAGACGATTCCTGAAGAGAAGGGAAAATGAGTAAACTGAGCAGACTTTTCCTAGCATTTGTTGCCAAAAAACTTGTTAAAACAGGATACAGACACACATTCCCACACCTGAATGGTTCTCCGACGGGACTCATGCAGAGTATCACATGGAGGTTATTGCGAACTCTCTCTACCAGGTATGCAAACATAGAGTCTGGTGTGTCTTGGATTCCATCCTTCTTGGCATCAGCCATCAGGGCTTGACGTACCTATGTATCACACAGTACGGTAGTACTGTGTATATAGGGATTGCTATGGTCTATTCCCATTGAAAACCATATATAAGGTTTTTCATCACTTTCACTTTCAGTTTGCTACCTACGGGACTTCTGTTAACATGAATGTGTAACTTTACCCAGAAACTAACTGTGATTATAAAATGGTATAATTTGATGCATGAGAAAGGTGTTAAATTAACAAAAGTCTATTTTGTAAATTCTTCATCTTCTTCTTCTTCTTCTTCTTCTTCTTCTTCTTCTTCTTCTTCCGCTTGAAGAAGCGTAACTCACTAACGGTAACACATCTAAACATGAAACTTGGTGAAGTTATGTAGTTCCACTGGGGGTAGTGCATCGTCATGTTAAAAATTTTGTAAACAATGTACTTCTTGTAAAATAAACAAAAATAGCCTCAGGCCATGTATTATTAATGGGGGCCACACAGTCCTATATCTGCCTAAGGAAAGATCTGCTAAATATGAAATTTTTTATGATAGTATAGTTCAATACCCCAATGATCAACGTTGTGATAAAATCTCTGTAAACAATGTAAATCTTGTAATATAACAACAAATAGCCTCAGGCAAGGATTAGTGTATCTCACTAACAAAAGCTCCAATAAATGTAGAAATTGATATGATGATAGTGTGTAATACACCAATGATCAACATTGTGATAAGATCTCTGTAAACAATGTAAATCTTGTAATACAACAACAAATAGCCTCAGGCAAGCATTACTGTATCTCACTAACAAAAGCTCCAGTAAATGTGGAAATTGGTGTGATGGTAGAGCTTAATACCCCAAAGATCAACGTTGTGATAAAATCTCTGTAAACCATGTAAATCTTGTAAAAAATAGCCTCAGGCTAGCATTACCATATCTCACTAACAAAAGCTTCACAAAATGTGGAAATTGGTGTGATGATAAAGTGTAATACACCAATGATCAACGTTGTGATAAGATCTCTGTAAACAATGTAAATCTTGTAATACAACAACAAATAGCCTCAGGCAAGCATTTCTGTATCTCACTAACAATAGCTCCCTTAAATGTGAAAATTGGTGTGGTGGTAAAGCTTAGTACCCCAAAGATCAACAGTGTGATAAAATCTCTGTAAACCATGTAAATCTTGTACAAAATAGCCTCAGGCTAGCATTACCATATCTTACTAACAAAAGCTCTACTAAATTTGAAAATTGGTGTGATGGTAAAGCTTAATACCCCAAAGATCAACATTGTGATAAAATCTCTGTAAACCATGTAAATCTTATAAAACATAGCCTCAGGCTAGCATTACTGTATCTCACTAACAGAAGCTCTACCAAATGTGAAAATTGGTGTGATGGTAAAACTTAATACTCCAATGATCAATATTGAGATAAAATCTTGTAATCTTGTAAATAGTAGCCCCAGGCACTGCTTTGCAATATATCATTAACAAAAGTTCCACTAAAAGTAAAATTTGGTACAATATAATACACAAAAATTGATGTTGCAATAAAAATGTTGGATAGCCTCAGGCTACAAGCTCTATTAGCTAATATGTAAGCTACCAAGCAAGCTACAAAAATAGCAAAATGCATATACCAAGGTCCAGAAAAAAAATGATGGGAGACAAGTAAATAAAAAATTTAGGAAATTTGGAAGGAAATATAGGGATTGCATAAAAAGGAACGGAGACAAGATTGGGACACAGACATCTTATGATATATCGACGTACCTATAATGTTACGTTGATATATCATAAGATGTCTGTGTCCCAATCTTGTCTCCGTTCCTTTTTATGCAATCCCTATATTTCCTTCCAAATTTCCTAAATTTTTTATTTACTTGTATATATAAAGAATTGTGTTACTACAGAAGCCCCTCTAATCTGATCTGAGGCCATCTGGATTATAACCCTAAAATTGAGATATCTTAATACCTCAGATTAGGATAGTGCATACGTACATGTACTGTACCTCTTCAAACTCGTCAGGTTTGTAAAGATTAGGAACTTCTCCGCTGGAGAGAATGTTGTTAATATCTTCAAGAAAAGTCTCCTCCACCACTTGTGTGTCTGTGAACAAGAACACTGTGGGTTTGTTCTCGACACCAGCCTGGTAGTACAGCTTGCGAATGTCTGCAGAAATAGTACATTACGTACAGTATGTACGTACTTATGTATCTACTCTGCACATAACAAAGTGTCCTGATTAGTGAAGTGTCCTGATTAGTGAGATGTCCTGATCAGTGAGGTGTCCTAATTTCAGTGCTTGAAAAGGACAGAGATTGGTGGTTTTTGAATAAGGGGCCTTGCCCAGTTTATTGCTCTGGGTTTGGCAGGCACTATGTAGGTAATGATGTGGTGGATGAATCTCATTAGTTCTGAAACTGCTGAGCCACTAGTGTTCTGGTGTGCCTTGCATATATAAACCGGTGGTGTGCTGGACAAGTTGCGCGCATTCCCTGCTGATGAGAGCTAATAAGCTCGAAACAGCGCTGTCCAGGGATCACTTAGCTTGTCTGGCCCCACTAGATATGTTTTTTCTCATGGTATTTGGTACAGCTGAGTGTCCTGTTTGTTGAGGTGCCCTCGTTTCAGGGTGTCCTGATTAGAAGGTTCCACTGTACTACTTGTACACGTAATATGAAATCAGTGAGTGGCACTGTCACTGTCTTCCATTTGAAGAGCCATTCCATACCTTCTCTAAACTCCTGCAGTCTATAGTGCCTGGTCACCTCTATCTGGAACACAGAGTAAGATATGATATAAGCAGCGAGACGTGAGAGGCTCTGGCGTCCACTGCCGCCCACTCCAACCAGTAGCATATTCCCACGAGGCTGCCGGATCACACGTACAATACGACACACTAAAAGGGAAGAAATTACATACCAAATCAATCTACACACATACCAATTTTATGTACATGGCTCCAAACCTACCTCTGTACATCCACAATATACATGGAAAAGGTGTGCACAGAGCAAACCAAGCAAACAGTGGACAGCTGTTTCGGGCTGGTTGGCCCTCATCAGCACCATGTATGCTTAGTTGCTCTGCGACAGCCTAGACTTACATACCCTAGGCAGGCCTGAGTAGTTGTGGTTTCAGAACATCATCCACTACAAATCACACAAGCCTACCTAGGCAAAACCCCACCGCCTAATTCAAACCCAACAGTAACATGTACATGTACCCATACACTGTATAGATATGTACACTTAGTCTACGTGCCATGCTCGATGGCATCCCTGAAGAGAACCAGTCCCATGGTCACAAAACCAGGCTCCATGTTGTAGTCTTCAAGTTGCTCTTCCATCAGCTTCTTCAGATCTGAGAACTTCGTGATGTCTTCATAGATCTGTACATCTTCTCCTCGCATGAAATCACCTGAAAATTCATAGTACATATGTACAATAAGTGTTTAACAGGTATATGAACTGAGACCTATGAGGGTATTGGATATTACATATATCATCTAAGGTATGTACATATATGTACATTGGTTGTGCATGTACTTACCAAAGATTGGAGGAATCTTGTTAGGGCAAAGGTTGTGGTAGGTAAGGTCAAATATTGATCCAAGTTTGTCTGAGATGAGTGACACAAATGTTTCTTGGTCTTTGTCTCCCACGAGACGGTCGCAGAAGACACGAAAACACTCGTGGACCCAAAGACGGCTCATGGCATTCTTGGTATCGTGGTAGTCTTTGTGTGCTCTCAGGAGACCCTGGAATACCTGGGGAGGAAGGGGAGA